>JASDQU010690188.1:0-11256 GCA_032191745.1 Picea mariana
CCATTTGAGGTCCTCTATGGTAGACAGTGTAATACCCTAGTCATCTGGAGTAATCTTGTAAATAGGATTTCTATTGGACTTGATATGTTGAAAGAAATGGAACAACAAGTGACTCAGATAAAACAAAATCTGAAGGCTGCTCAGAGCTGACAGAAAATTTATGCAGATCAAAAGAGAACTCCAAGAGAGTTTAAAATGGGAGACCATGTATACCTCAGAATCAAGCTCAGAAGGAGTTCCCTGAAAATGGCGGCTTGTGCCAAATTGGCACCCCGGTATTGTGGACCCTTTGAGGTCCTAGACAGAGTGGGACATGTAGCCTATCGACTAGCACTTCCTCCCACAGTAAAAGCACATAATGTCTTCCATGTTTCATTATTAAAGAAATATGTATATGATGCTAATCATATAATTGACTGGTCTGTGATCCAGGTGAAACCGAAGGGATAATTTCTACCAGAACCCCAATCCATATTGGACAAAAAGGAAACTCGGCTCCGGAACAGAACCATTGCACAGGACAAGGTGCAGTGGAAACATTTTGGCCCAGATGAGGCTACATGGGAGATGGAAGATGCCATGAAACAGGAATATCCGATTTTGTTTACTTATGTACATGCAATTCATGTTAGTAGATAAGAACATCGAGGACAATGTTCCTTTTTAAGGGGGAGGGAATTGTAACACCCTGTTTCCCCCAGCTTGTAAATATAACTGGACTGGCCAAGAACTATGGCAAACTCGTAAATGAGAATATGTGATGTAAATGGACCTTGAGAAGAGGTCAATGAATGTGAATAACATTCTAAATTTATTGCAGGATTACTGATGAGGGGATGTGCAGAAAAAGAGACCACGATGGTGGTGGAGGGCACTTGAAAAGGGTAGCGTTAACTTCCACCGAGAATTAAATACCGTATTTGGACTCCACTGGCTCGAAAAACCAAAAGTGGCTCGCTGGCCTTGAAATTCAATGCCTCGCAGGCTGGTAGGTGGATGGCTTGATGAGGGATGGGATGGTGAGCTGCCCATCCGTAGAGCCATCAGGCCTGATCGGTGTGAGGGTAATCATGCCACTCGCAACCTCGCGAGAGGATAAGGTGTATGGCAGAGATGATTGAAGGGGCAGATGCGAGGGGAACTCTAGCATTACGCAGAGTGAGTGATAGCAGAGAGGAAGGATTGCAACCTTCGCTCCTGGTCACTGGCAGACAGAGAGATGCAGTCTCAGAGCATCGTGGTCTCAGCTTGGGGGTGGCTAGTGGTAAATCCGTTGGGAGTCGCTGAGCCTACGGTTGGGTGGAAACGAGCACCCCTCTTAGTAATTGCACCCACTTCTGGTGTTATTTCTGATAAGTATTTTATGTATTTCATCTTGAAATTCATACACTGATATATATATATATATATATACTCACAGCACTGTGAGATTGTGAACAATTTTAGTGTAAGAATGTCTGTGAATGTTTTGATGATAATAAATGGACATATGCTTGTAATAGAGGAAGCCATGCATGACTTACGTCGATAAAAATGAATCTAATCATGCCCAGGTTGAACTAAGTCAGGTACCTAGCCCATTCTCTGGAATTCGTTTCCCTTATCTGTATCTAGGATTGCCCTAGAATAGACCTCTTCATGGAGATTCCCTCCTTAGAGAGGCTCACCAAGAACCTGGATAAAGGGGTGTGAATGTGCAAGTCTCAACAACCCTGTGCAAAGAGGAATGACCCTCTTGAAATCTTGAAGTAGCAGCGTAAGGATAAGTATTGATCAATGGATGAGATCCTGTCGGGGAATCTACAGTCATTCACGACTGTTAAATCGAAGGAATGAATGAGGGCGTTAATTTCCTTAACCCTTTTTCCTCTATCTTCGAAGATAGCGAGGAAATCTGAATCGTAGACCCCCAGGCTCCATGAGAACATCTGGACCGCTGATTTTTCCACGTCCAAAGAGTAGTAGAAAAGGGCGCGGCATCGGGACCAATCTGACTTGTCAGATCTGAACTAGGAATCCCGACAGTCATTAGATCTTTAGGGATATAGGTGAGGGTTAAGCCTCGTGAATGGGAGTCCAAAAGTTGGATGATCCAAGTCGCGAGTGGTGAGGTCACGAAAGAATCCAAGCCGTCCATTTGAGGAGGATAGGTGGCAGAGATCCAGGGAACTTGTGAACTCGGAGGTTCGTGAGATGGGAGTCCAAAAGTTGGATGATCCAAGTCGTGAGTGGCGAGGTCACGAAAGGATCTGAGCCATCCATCCGAGGAGGACAGGTGGCAGAGATCCAGGGAACTCATGAACTCGAAGGTTCACGAGATGGGATTCCAAAAGTTGGATGATCCAAGTCGCGAGTGGCAAGGTCATGAAAGGATCTGAGCCGTCCATCCGAGGAGGACAGGTGGCAGAGATCGAAACATCTCATGAACTCGAGAGTTCGCAGGGTGAATGCCCAAGTAATAGGTGTTAAAATTCGTGAGGCGTGAGGACACGAAGCGACGAAGTGGCGAGAGGATCATGACCGTCCATCCAAGGAGGACAGGTGGCAGAGATCCAAGGATCTCGCTACCTCAGAGGTTCGCAAGGTAAGAGCCCAAGGTTTGGATACTCCAAGTTGCGAGTGGCGAAGCCACGAGAGGATCAGAACCGTCCATCCGAGGAGGACAAGTGGTAGAGACCCAGGGATCTCGCTACCTCATAGGTTTGCGAGGTAAGAACCCAAAGGTTGGGCGCTCCAAGTTGCGAGTAGCGAAGTGTCGAGAGCCAAGCACGAGAGAACACATGGAAACACTTCAAGGTGGGGCCCGCGTGATTGACGGGTGGACCCACCTCGCCTAGAGAAGGGAGTCAATGCTCCATTGACTTATCGTGTCTCGGGGATTCATGGGAGAAGGGCATGAAAGCTCAACACTTGGACTTACGAAGTCACAAGTAGCGAGAGGAGCTAGAGTTTATCTTAGATGGCGGTCATGCGTAGAGGACGCTGACAGAAGGAAGCTATACCCATTTCGTGATCTCGGGTATCGGTGATTTGTGAAGAAGACTTGAGGGCCTTTGATTCACGACTCACGAGGTTGCGAGTCGTGAAAGGCACCTGGTTTGTTTGGCCTGTGGTCCTAACACACGATCACAGGGAGGTGAACAGGGAAGAACTAGCCTGCACTAGACCCCCGTAGGACTTTGGGGATTATGTTCCTTGAGGAAGAACGAAAATTTTTATTATTTAGGTAGTGGGTATGTTACACATAATCTGATTATACCCAAAGAAACCATCTAACATTGACATCTTTTGAGAGACCACTACCTTCTATAAAATGTGATCCATTTTAGGAAATGAATAGTTGTCCTTTAGAGACATCTTATTTAGATTCCTGAAGTCTACACACAGCCTAATTTATCCATTCTTTTTCCAGACTGGTACTAGATTTTCCACCCATTTGGAAAACCTCAGGGACACTATGATTTTGGCTTCAAACAATTTCTTTACTTCCTTTTCTATCAATGGTAACAACAGAGGGTTTATTCTTCTTAATTTATGTTTGAATGGCTTGTGATATTCATTGATTGGGATAACATGCTGGATTATACTCGCATCATAGACTTTCATATCATCATATCTCCAAGCAAAAACATCAAGGAATTATTTCATTAATTTGACTTACCTCTCTTTGACTTTAGGGTTGAGATTTTTGGACAACTTCACAATATTTGGATCCTTTGGATGCCCAATATTGCAATATTCCACATCCCCTTCATCTACTGTGATCTTCGGACTTCTGGCTACATCATTATTATCAAAAAGTTTCTCTAATGGTACTAGGTCCTTGGGGATGATGTTACTCTTTAGCTGAATGATATATCTACCAGCAATATGATTGTCAAAGTATCCTTCTTTTGTGTAAGAAGTTGCATCCACCTCACCATCACAGTATTCATCATCAATGTTTAAATTTTTGAACTCATTCTCCATTTTGAGGAAGCTTTCTATCTATTTGTCATTTTCGAAAACTTGCCAGTGCTTCATATTGTCTAGTACTGCTGGCCTATACTTGACCTCAACCTTGTATCTTTTTTCCGGGAAAATTGGAACTTTGAAAACTGTTCTTCAAGTAGCCGGCATGATTATGTTCTCTTGGAATTATTGAAAGATTGCATTCTGGAAACTTCTCAAGGAGTTCTAGTACCAAATTCCTATAATCCCTCAACCTGTGATGTTTTACTTGGTATATTCCTTTGATTTGATTTATAATTAGTTTGGAATCTCCATGTACATAAATTATTTTGGCACCCAATTCTTTCAAAAATTTCAATCCCAATATTAATGCTTCATATTCGGCGATGTTATTTGTGCATTCAAAAACCAGTTTGTAAGAACATAATTTTGAGTCTCCTTTGGGATGATAAATCCAAATTCCARCTCTCGCTCCTTCTCTGTAGGCAACCMCATCAAMACACATCTTCCATATCTGGACCTATGCATCATCTTGCTRCTCTGACAACTCTTCTATCTGCTAGTCAGGATTGTCTTGATTGGCTATAACTATTTATGCTTCCTTTTCTTCAGAAAACAGGTCATTGAAGAAAATGGAATATCCCAACTTAGTTTCCACTGAATAGATAGGATGATTGCTAGGCTGTGATTTTTTTTTGACCATGTATTTAAGAAAAAAATTTCTATACAGTCTTTTTTCTTGACCAAAGACAGGAATAGTGGCATAAGACATGTCCAAATGGAGGGTTCCTTTTAATTTTGCAACCCATGACCTGGACAACAACATGCCAAATTTTGGAGGGATATCAACTACTACTACATCCATCACCATATTATTTGATAGGATTTTTGCCAAAGACACCACCATATCCTTGATCAGACCAAGGCATTTCACTTTTCTTGAATCGAAGGAGAACATATCTTTATAAGGTCTTGTGACATCGAGGAACAACTAGTCCATGACCACTTTTGGAATCAAGTTGTGAGACGCCCCATAATCCAACATAGCATTGTGAAGATTCATGTCATGGATTTTTAGACTAACATAGAAAGGAGGCACTTCTTCAGTATCACCATTTTCCTCCATGTGTGGGCCAAATAAGATGGCTGGGTGATCATCTTGTATATTCAGATTATCAGAAGTTTTTTCTGTCTTCAGCATTTTGATGATCTGCTTTCTATACTCACTATTCTTGATCAATTCATTAAATGGTAATGAAATTTTTATCTTAGCCATCTCACTTTAGAAATCAAAAGAGGATAAAGTTTTCTCTACCTCTTCGATGACCATTTCTTTCCTAGTCAACAAATTATTCTGAGGTTCTTCTTTCTACTTCTCCTTTTCCACAGTATCCATTGCAGCATAATATTTCACAATAGAGTCCTTTTCAGTTGAATATTTTGCAGTAGAATCATTTTTGGGCTAACTTGAAGAAGGTATGTTATTCTAAGCTTCTTTGGTGGGATTCCCCCTTGGAGGGTTACCCTTTGGAGGGTTTGGAGGTACTTTTTGATTTCGAAGGTTATACTGCCTTTGGAATTGCATGATGGTGTTTTGCAATCCAGTCTCATAATATTCCCTTTCTACTAATACCCTTTCTTCTTCATCTTGCAAAAATATCTCACTTGCATCCATGAACTGGTTGTGTTCTTCTTTGGTCAAAAATACCTATGTTTCTTTATCATCGCAACAATTCATGTTTTCTTCAAAATATCCATCATAATCCTCATTCACATAATTATTTTGGAAAGGAGGCCTAATTTGTTGTTCCCCTTGATTTCCTTGGTTTCCCTAATTTGCCTAGTATCCCTGATTTGCCTGATCTCCTTGATTTTCCTGATTCCCCGAATTTATCTAGTCTCTTTTCCTAATCTGTGGAATAGATGGTCTTCTTGGATTTCTGGGTGGACCATCAACCTGTTCTCTGGGGTTAGGCCTATTTCCTAGAGCCATTCTTTCCATCATCCGCTCCATGTTTCTCATCATTGCTTCAAATCTTTCCTATGATGTTTGTGATGTTGAAGGTTGTGCTTTATCCTAAGCTCTGTTTGTGTCCCCGCCAACATTATTTTTCATCTTCCTTAAAGCCATTAAGTTCAATTCAACCTCTATGGAATTGGTCATCATATCATCCAATGTGGTAGATATTCGTTCTCTTAATAATAAAGCAAAGCCACTTTCAAAAGAATCAACATATCTAAGATGAGTAGCTCTAGGGGGGGGGTTTACCTCAGCAGGAATTGTATTATAGACCTTCATGAATCTGGCCGAAAAATCATGCACTATTTCTTCAAGTGATCTCTTCATGTTGTTGTACTGGGTCAACAACTGAAGGGCATTTTTCTTATCCCCCCATTTTGCAAGGAAACATTTTTCAAAGGCTTCAAAATCTGCAATACTACCTGGTGGAAGGGCTTTGAACCACTTCGTCACATCTCCTGCAATACTTTGTGTAAAAAACCTCATCTTCACATCTTCAAAGTCCACCTCTTCCAAGTCTATGAAATCATTAAACTAGTCTAAATGTTTTTGGGATGATATGTTACCTTCAGCATCATATAGTTTGATCCTTAGGTTATAATCTTGAGGCAAATCATGTAGTTGAGCAGGCAGTATGGGGGGAGAAAATATGGCTGCCATAGCTATTGTGAGGGGTCGCAGTGGATGTTGGTTCTGAGCGGGGATCACTAAAGTCATGGAAGATGTGGCTAGAATTAAATCTTTGAATCTCTTTTTGTGAAAGATGGTCTCGTTCAAACGAGATTCAGATTTAATTCTGAATAGGGATTGTTCAAACTTAATGTCAAAATCAAGGTATTCAATGCTAGTCAATCCATCCTTGGGAAAAGAAAGATATCGGTCTGGACACAACACTAGGGTCACTGGCATTTATTTTCTTTTACGTATAAGATTTTCAGGGTCAGAAACATGGATTGCAACTTCTGGGTATGGATTACTCCTAGTGTGGATTTTCCTAGGAGCCAGGATTTCTATCTCACACGGTGTGGTGCAAATGGTCTCTGAGTAATGGAGTCACCAGGGTAAAAATAATCTTAGTAAATAAGGTATCTTATCCACTGTCACCCTCAGGAATCAAACTAAAGCTTTAAGTCATTTTCCCAAGGAAGATTTTTCAATTTCGTCCCCGGCAACGGCGCCAGAATGTGAGTGTTATGTAATTTTGTTCGACTGATAGACAAATGACAGAGGTAACCATTTCAAACTACTTTAGAGATGAAGCACTAGCTTGCTCAACTCAGAGAGGGCTCTCTCATGTCACTTGATATTTCTTTGGAAATTGGTGGCTAGATTTGGTTTGTTTTGGGGTTTTTTTATAAAGTTGTTGGCAAGGAAGGGGAGGAACACTCAGGGATATGGAGTCACAATTCTGAAAGTGAAAGACAATTATGATCAGCCGGTAGAACTCTCCAAAGGATAAAGGCTAAATGAGGTGATGAATCTGAGTTATATTTGAATATAAATAGAGTGTAGAAGATAGAGAAAACAAATAACTTCATTAGAGCATTACTAAAATGAATTCTGAATTAGTTAAGAAGAGAAGTACACAGTTCAAATTGCTTAAGCCAAGAGTGTCTCAAGACGAATTCTGGGCCTTTAACTCTCCAATTTAAACAGAATAAAATGAAAATGTAAGTAAAGATCACAGGAAATACATACAATAAAGGAAGACAAAGCTCATATCACCACCATTAAAATCTTTTCATAGAGATTTCAAAAGATTCTGCATATATATTCAATTCAGCTTCAGAAAATTACAATAGAGTTCACAACAACCAAAAAGGTTCCCTTGCACTTCTGTCAACATTAATTCATTGAAATGCCCTAGTATTTATACAATTCGATTACAATGGCTGAAACTTAAACGTTTAAGATTCTAAAACTAATTATAGTAATTTCAACTGGCAGTCTCGGTATATTAACTGATTTACAATGATTACTCAAAAGGAATTTCAAAACTAGGAATGGATTTCTCTAACTACTCAGCTTCCTTTACGACATCTCTCTTGTCTTGATCTTCTGTCGAACTTATTGGTTTGGTGAAACCTGGAGGTCACTTACTGGTCCCGAAAAAACTACATTTCGTCTTTCCCAACTGCATGATTTCCTTCCATTGTGAGTCAGAAGGAATCTCGTAATCCATCATCTCCTTAATCAAAAACTCTAGGTCAATGCACATGGCGTAGGACATAATCAGCAGGCCAATCTTCATTGTTTTAAATTGATTTAAAATTTCAAAGTCTGTGGCCAGATACTCTACCAGACTTGGGCCTTTCAAACTTTCCTCCATAGCTTCAAATTTGGAATGGTCTATCCTACATTGAATGAGGAGAGAATTGTAGTATTCTTGATTGTATAATGAACCTTTTCCATCCCAAAATGGTGGGAGGCCCTAGACAAACAATTGTTCAAATGTGTCTTTAAACTCTTGTATATTGAGCTCCATTTGCATAACTTTGTTTTGAACTGATTTCAGCAAGTTGTGCTTGGCGATGATTCTCCTTGCCCATATGATAAACCCAGTTTTTTCTTTTACCCCAATATTCTGAAGATCAATAGTGGGCACAAAATTCAGCAAATCAATAGCGTTCTGTGCCCATTCTAAGGGTTTGTTGGCTAATGCTTCATTAACAAAAGTACACCCTCTTCGGGCCGTGGTAGCCACCCTGCCTTTGTTATTTATAAAATTCAGATAAACCCCGAACTTAGCAACCTCTGCAACAATAGCATCCCAGATCACATGTTTAGCTCCTTGTAAAAATGTTTTACCTTTTAACCTTGCTTTCAGCTTTCTTACTCTCTCTTGTAAATATTGATTTTCTCTTTGGGGTGGAGTCATATTTTCATCCTTTATTTTCATCTCTTGTTTCAGCTTTTCCAAGGCCTCCTTAAGGATTTTGATTTCCATTGTCTGTAAAATCACTTGGGACATGGATTGAACCAATTCATCAGTGCTTGATCTAGCTTCTGCATTAGTAGGTACAATAACAACCATATATGATGTTGCTACTTGTCCTTGTAACCACTTCTCTTTCTCCTTTTCCAGCTGCAATACTTTATCTTTGTAATTTAGTGCTTCTTGTCTGAACATCTCTTTCTCTTTCTCTAAAGCAGCTAGATCTGATGTCTGTTGATGGTCTGTGGAGGATAGATTCAGTTTCTTCTTTAGACTTTGGATCATCTTATCTTTCTCATCTAAAGAATCCTTTACTCCTTGAGGGCCTTCAGATTCCAATCTTTTGACATGTTTTTTCCAGGCCTTACTCGATGCTTTCTCCTTCTTCAATTGTCCATCTAATTTGAGTGCATGTGTTGTCAATATCGAAAGTCTCAGACCTACTGGATGCTTTCTCCTTCTTCAATTGTCCATCTAATTTGAGTGCATGTGTTGTCAATCTCGAAACCCTCAGACCTAAAATCAGATAGTTTGAATATAGCATATCACTGACATTCTTGTGGAACTTTACTTTGTCCGGGGCACCAATATTTTCATAATGCACCTTGATTTCATACACTTTATCATCATCAACCACTGCTATGTTAAATGTCTTTCTTTCCACATCACTAACTGAGAGCAGGGAAGCCTTATGCTGAGAGATATTCTCTTCCTTTGGAAACATGTCTCTTATTTCACTATTGGCCATACTTCCCTTCACATCATACTGGTTCATTAAGTCTTCTTTGGACTGATAAAATCCTAAAGGTGTCTTGCTAAAGATATGTTTTCTGCTGCTAAAAACCCTCGAGTTTCTTTCACTATGTGGCATGCTTCCTATACCAGCCTCCTCGTTCTTGTTTTTACTTTCAACCATCTCCATGCTCGTTTTATCTTTAGGTTCTTCTTCTTCCAGGTCCAGTACCTGAGAAGATGGTGTGATTTTCATTTTCTTGAGAATATTTCCTGGACTACTGGCACCCAGTGCCTCTGAACTACTCCTCTTGTTATAAACACTCTCCTTTGGGGATTTAATAATCAACTTCAAAGAAGTTTTTTGTTTCTGGACTTGCTGAGGGGTAGACTCTATCTGTTGTGTATGATCAGGCTGCAAAGTGATCTCCATATTTGCACAGACTTCCAAGTTTTCCAATGTATTAAATTCTTCAACTTGCTCATGTTCGTAGGGTCTTTGTCTGCTCATCAGCTTCCTCTTAGATATGATCTAGTGTGGGTCATATCTCCTCCCCTGTAACTGTGTAAACCCAAATTCATTGATTTTGGCTTGAATTTGAGGTAAACAATACCTGGTCTTTACCACAAAGGGCCCCACCATGAAATGGAATTTTAAGTTAGATTCCTTGTGCATCTTCAGAAAATGCTTTGTCTCTGAAATAATTCTTTGTATGATGAACTCTAAGGCAAAGAATATGGGACTCAAAAATACTGGTAAAAGGTAAGTTCCTTCTTGATATCCATATACCCAAATCACAGTAGATTGTATAAACAAGATTCAATCCCCCACCCTGCTCTCTATATTTGGTTGTAAAAATCTTTTCATTTCTTCTAGAACCCTTGGCAGTTCTGTGTCGAAGATAAGACTATGCACCTTGGACATGATCTTATTGATGAAAATAAGCATGGTGATCTTCTTACATTCAGTTGAGATGAATGCAGTTTCATGGAATTCGGTCTTGTTCAGTTCTAGGAACATTCTCAGCAAGTGAGTGTAGTATCTGAAGTGTCTTAATGAATTGAAATTTACCAACTATTGATGCATATTATCAACGATGAACCTGTCAAAACTAATACAAACCGACTGACTAGAATCTGACATAAAGACGGTCAACAGGAAACCCAACATGACTTCTACTACAAACTTGTCTTTATCCAACCCTAAAATTTGACTAAGCAGGGAAAAAGCCCACTGGACCTCAATAATAATAACATTTACCTTGATAGGTAAAGCCAAGATTTCATAATGGTGTTTAGGTTTGACAATGGTTTAAAGAAACAAGGTTTTTACTTCTGAGGGGCATTCTCTATAGATTGTGATCATTTTTTATTCCTTGAAGGGATATGACACTATGGGGGAAGACTCTGGCATACCGAGGGTGTGTCAAAGAGACAGACTATCTATTTCGCATAAAACTTCTGACCCTAACTGATTCAAGATGACCTTTTCTTCCTGTGAATACTGTTCTGCACACCAGCTGACAAACTCTGGGAAATGAAAAATGACTTCTACGGCATAAGGGGTGATGGATGCTTGGTCCACTTTGAGGAAGGGTATATATTTTCCAACATTGTC
>JASDQU010690188.1:17045-33912 GCA_032191745.1 Picea mariana
TTTGGATGATGTTTATGTTTTTTTGCATATGTGTAATGTGATATATGGTTTGGTACTTATTTTGATATTGATGTGATGAATTATGTTGAAAAATGAATGTGTAAACTAATGTGATGAATTCCAATCTAGCACTTGACTAGCCATGGTATCTACAACTTGGTTTAGACTCCTAGGAATATGTGTGAATGTGATGGACTTGAAATTGCAATATAGAAATATAACTAGCAGGTATTTGCGAAATAAACATGGATCATGGACACGATACACATTATTCAACTACAGGATGATGAGATGGTAATTGAGGAGCATGATTAGGTGATGAATACGTTGGTGACTGGCTTCCACGAGGATACCAATTATAGTAGCATACTTAGCTTGGTTATTATTATAAAGTTTGAGGCATATACCACTGGAGTGGAGTAATACATGTTCTAGAGCCTAAATGGACCAAGATGTCGAAGCAAGATTCTAAGTACAATAACTGGCACCATGGTGTACTCGATGTGGTAAATAGATGGACAATTAATCTGTCAAAAACAAGTACACAGTTTCACACATATGTCTTGGAGGGTTTTTTTGTAAAAAGACTAAAAACACTAGGAAAAAAGATCTTTGAGGGTAGTTCCTTCAAGGTGAGCCATGATGTAGGATCCCTTAGTGATACAATGGAAAATGATGAATGGTCCTTTCCAAAGGGAATAGAACTTACCATGGCCTAAGGTGTCATGGGCAATGTCATATGCCAATACTAACTCACCTTTGTTGAATGAGAAAAGGTTCACTTGACGGTCAAAGACTGCTTTGGAACATTTTTTGGTCACTTCGTTGTTTTTCAAAGAGGAGTGTTGACCCTCATCTAAGTATTCAATTTTGAGAAATCATTGCTCCATCATAGTTATGTCGAGAAAGAGATCAATTACAATGCACATTGTGGAGATTTCACATTCTATGGGAAGGACAACTTCGAGTCCATGAAATAAATGAAATGGTGTGAAGATGGTGGAAGTTTTGACTATTGTACAGTATTCCCATAATGTTGAAAATAGCATGTGGTGCCAATTGGTTTTGTGTTTATCCACAGTGTGCTATAGCATGGTATTGAGGAATTTGTTGAAATATTCAACTTTCCCATTGGATTATGGATAGTACGGTGAAGCGAACTCATGAGTAAAACCTAGATTGGTGGATAAATCAATGAACACTTCATTTTAAAAATGTTTACCATGGTCAGACACTAACTATAAGGGAACTCCAAAACGAGTAATGACATGGTTGAAGAAGAAGAAGGCTACAATGTTTTTCTTATTGTTGAATGTTGGCATGGCTTCCACCCATTTGGTGAAGTAGTCAACAACGACTACTATATATTTGTGCCCATTGCTGGATGGGGGGTTGCAATTCATGAAATGAATACCTCATTTGAAAAAGGTGCCTTTCATAATGACTAGATGGAGGGGAGCGGGTGGTGCTTTAGATTTATGTGTGTATAGTTGTAATTTTTCACAATTCATGATGGCATGGATGTAGTCATAAAACAAGGTGGGAAAGAAGTAACCAACTTGAACCAATTTCTTTTTTTTGGACATACCGGAGAGATTACCCCCGCATGTGCCACTATGCCAGTCATTTAGGACTTTTTATTCCTCTTTGATGGTGAGGAAATGACGTAGAATGGTGTATACCCACCTGCGATAGAGGACATATCCTATAAAGAGGTAGCGGGAAGCTTGATGACATATGTGGTGATGTTCATATTGGGAGAGATGAGGGGCAAATTTTTGTGTACAAAGATATACGAGAATGTCTTCGTACCATGTATTGTCGAATGAAATAAAGAATAAATGTTCATCCAGGAAGTTCTAATTCACAGGGGTGTCGATTGAGTTTGATGAGAGGTATGACATCAACTCTATGAGGAAAAAGTATTTCTTGGGAGTTGTGATATCGTATTCTTGGAGGATGATGATCCACTGAGTAAATTTTCCATTGATCTGGCACCGATTGAGAAAGTATTGCATTGGATTAGAATCTTCCACGACCTTGGTAGTTCGAAGAAAGATATAGTGGTGAAGTTTTTGGACTGTAAATACAACAACCAGGGCTAACTCCTCTTCATCATTATACTTCAGAGGTGGCCCAGAGAGGTTTTTTATTATGTAGAAAATTACTTTCTTGTGTTGGTCATCACATGCTTGGACTATCACTCCTACAACTCATACCTAAGAGGCGGATACATAGAGGATATAATACCTATCAAAATCTAAGAGACTGATTAGGGGTGCTTTACTAAGTACTTTTTTGAGGGAGTCAAAACCAACTTGGGAATGTTGATCCCAATGCAATGGGATGTCATGGCACAGTAAGCACAAGAAGTCATGAAAATGAATTGCATAGTCAGGAACGAAACGTCGTAGAAAATGAGCCTTTCCTTGGAGGATTTGCAATTTTTGCAAGTTCTTTGGGGGAGGAATATAGTTGATTTATTCTACTTTTAGGGGGTCCACAATGATTCCTTGTTGGGGGATGATTAAACCCAACATGCATCCAATTGTGACACAAAAAAAAAATTGAGGGGGTTTAATCGAATGTTGTGCTTGCGACATCTTTGAAATTAAAGTCGTAAGTCCTCTAAGTGTTGTGATCACTTCTTAGAGTGAGCAGTGAGATCATTTAAGTAACTGAGGATGATATGGGAGAGGTAATGAAAAGAATATGTCATGGCTCGCTGAAACATGGCACCCACATTTTTGAGCCCAAATGGCATGACACAATAGGCGAAGGTGCCCCATGGGGTATTGAACATGGTCTTGCATTGGTATATGTGGAGGATTTGAAATTTATTATAGCTTGATAACTCATACATTAATGAAAGGACTTCATGTTCAGTGTATGCATAAAATGCCTTATCGATGAAGGATGTTGGGAAATTGTCCTTGGGATAAGGTTGATTGAGGTCTCAGAAATTAGTACATACATGAATATTTCCTTGCTTTTGTTTTACTGGCACTGGGTTCGAGACCCAAGATGTGTATGCAATGGGGTAAATGAACCCAACAAAACATAATTTATTGATCTCAACTTTGATAGCCATGTCCTTTGAAGGGTGGAAAGGTTGTTGTTTTTGATAAACAAGGGTGACATCAAACCATGTGTTGATGCGATGTTCAAAAATGACTGGATCTAATTCAAGAATTTATGTGTATGACCATGCAAAAACGTCCCAAAATTCCTAAAAGAGGGACTTGTAAGCAACGATCTCTTCAGGAGAACATGTGGCACTAATGGTGATTTCTTCGATTACACCAGGTTTGACTGAGATGTCTATTTTGATGGTAGGGTAGATGTTGTCCATGTTCCTTTATTCAAAGCGTCAAGTGCAGGGATTTAATTTTTTAACCAATACACATGCCTAGGGGGGGATTAAATATTTGGTTTCAATCAAGTAGACATGAGTGTCTATGTGGGGTTGACATGATTCTTGTGCTAAGAAGAAAGATTGGTGATGCATGGAATCCCAGGAGAAATACGGTGTTGTAATTTCCTCTAATATGTCTTCATCATATTGGAAGATGAATGAAAATAATGGGTCATCAGAGGTCTGAGCATACATATGGGATTGTGATGGTGTCCAAGGTATGATCTAAATTGATGATGACAGTGTCGTCTATGGAAGGTGTAGAAGATGAAGATGGGTATTCATGGTTTCCATCCATTGTAAGGGAAACAATTGGGTGAGATGAGGGTGTTTCAATATACTAAATGCACCATATATTCATACACACATTGTGTAGGTCATGTATGATGCAAGGAGGAAGAATCGTGTGAACAACACTTATAGGAGAATTGGGTGGTTTCAGCGGGAAGTCTTTTGATAGTTGTGAGATAGGTATGGCTAAGGAAGCCAAAGGTAAAGGGTGTGGTATTGAGGGTAGTGCAGCATGACGTCCTTGTGGAGGTACTTCCACAGTTGTTTCAAGGTGGTTTGAACTAGTGTCTGAATATGTGGAAGAGAAGCCATGTGTTGATCCCTGGAATCGATAATGAGGGGGAACATATATGTAAAATGGTCCAGTTGATCACATGATGCGTAAGGGCATCTCTTATGCTCATTTAATAACGTGGATATGTAATGGATGTCAATAATGTTAGAAGCGAAGGGGGGTTATTGAGAGGGATCAGGAAATGACTTTTTTTGCACAGCTTCTAGGGTTTCTTGGAACTGAGGAATAGTTGGACGGTGATGGGTATATTGTCCATACTATGAGCATATTTCACATGAGAATTTGGTATGAAGACCTTTCTATAAAGATGATGTAGGTTCAATCGTTATGGGTGTTGCTAATGGTGTAGGAAATAATGAATCTTCCTTGGGGAGCTGAATTATATTGCTTACTTCTGGTATGGTAGGGTAGAGATTGGTCGAGTGTCCAACTATTACATAAAGTGTACATGGTGGTTGGATCCGAGGTTGGCAGTTAAAGGTGGAATTATTTTTCTTCTTAGTTATTCTTTTGGTGGTATTGGTTCCCCCATAGTTGGTATCATTACCCCCAACTATGTGACCTACTGGAAGAGTTGGTGTTTGAGCCATCGCTTGTGTAGGAAAAACCTTTGGTTGAGGCAGAATGGATGGGACTAGTGATCTGGATTATTTTCGGCATGAAATGAGAGCGGAGATATAATAAATAAATTAATAGAGATATCATGGATATCCAATATTATAATAGAAATGTATCATATATGCAACCATAAACACAGAGATACAATAATACACAATTTTCTATTAATGAGTGAAAATGTACAAAGACTGTAAAATACACAATGAAAGACAAGCTAGAATGGTGGCAGCTTATCTTTGAGAAGAGATGTGACAGCTACTCACATTCGTGAGAAGATGATTTTTACAATGAGGATCTAAGGGCATTTTTAACATAATGAAAATCTAAAACCCTAACCCCGGAAGATGAAAATTCAAAAGGGGTTTGCGGGCCCCAATGGGGGTAGTTGCTACGTCAACTTCCCAGGGGTGTAACGTTTGTATACGATCTTCATTTGGGGCGCTCAATACACCATTAGAAAGATCTATTTGAGGACTACGACGTTTTTTTGAGAAACATCAAATTTTGTTCCATGTTACTCCTTGTTTCCCCAAAAAACATTGTTTAGGGTCTCAAAATGGCTCCGGAAGTTTAGGACCCAAAAAACTGTTAAAAATAGTAAATTACCAAAATTGCCAGAAAACTGTTTTGAGTGAGTTGGAAAAGGTGGGTGGCCACCGATATCCACCTGGATCAATCCTCCCTCCTTAGGAAGAAATGGTATCCATTGCATTGAATTCCAGAGGGAGAGGGGGAAGCATTTGCTGAGTCTGAATCTTGGTGAGCTGCTTGCCTTGCTAGAGAAGTTGCATTGCTTATTTTGTTGAAGGCTATCACAAACTTGTGGCTGGAAGGGTTGGAACTTTTTAAACAGTTTGGCTACATGAGATGACTGTGTGTAGAAGGAATATTTGCACTTTTCTGCAACCTTGTTGACCTGCTTATATTGGATAGAAGATGTTGGGTCGAGGTTGTAGTCGTTGGAATATCCTTTTGTTCACCTTTTGAACATATTGTGAAAAATATTAATTTTGTAGTATGAGATACTACCTTGAAACACTTTTTAGGTGGGACAATAGCCGGAATTACCTCTGGCATTCTGTAGAGATGACCCCCCAAAGTAACAATGACACCACTGGGTCGTGACTCATAAATATCACAGTGCTTCCACATATATGGTTGGCCCAACAGAACATCACGGACATCCAGTGGGGAACAACACATAATACCTCATCTCTGAAGGGTTGGATGCCATATGACAATCGACACTGTTGGTTGACATAGAGATATCATCCTTATTGAAGCCACCTGATGCTGTATGGATGCGGGTGTGGTGTTTTCGACAATCCCAACTGTTTGACGACCTCTGTTGAGATGAGTTTTTTCTGGCTTCTGCTATCAACAATACAATAAAGTGGGATCCCCTTCACCCACATCTGTGAATGAAAAAGGCCCTCCCGCTCTTCAAGATCTGTTGGTTCTTCTGGTTGAATTGTTGCGGTCACGAAAATAGTAATGGGGTCTGTGTCGATGATCGGTCTTTTACCAGTATTTTCATAATTAGATTCAGAATCAGGGTTCGACTCCTTGTCTTTGATCTTGACCACCAATGATTGTTTTGAGCGACATTCATCGGTGTTGTGCTAGGGGATTTTGTGGAAATCACACCATTTTCTAGTGTCCTTCTTTGTCTTTTTGTGACCCTTCTTTTCCAGTGGCTTGGAATGGTTTTCGGGAGACTGTTTGTTAGGGTCATCTTTCTCATACTTTGGTTGTTGCGTATTTGCAGACCCAAACTCCCATTTATTCTGGTTCTTAAATTTCTTCTCGATTTTAACAACATATCGATAAGCAGAATTGAGTGATGAGATGTCCAGAAAATCCATTTCAGTTTGGGTGTATCTGTGTAGAGCCCCATGGTATTTCAAAACCAAATGTCGTTCGGAGTCTTTGATACCCATCTTGGTGCGCAAGGTATAGAAGGTATTGGTGAACTTTGGAACTACTTGGCCCCTCTCTTACCATAGTGTGGTCCATCTCATGTACCGGTCCTCATAGTTTCCAACAGGGTAATACTGTTCTTTTACCGCAT
This sequence comes from Picea mariana, assembly GCA_032191745.1. Taxonomy (NCBI): domain Eukaryota; kingdom Viridiplantae; phylum Streptophyta; class Pinopsida; order Pinales; family Pinaceae; genus Picea; species Picea mariana. The sequence continues at coordinate 23,736 of JASDQU010690188.1, forward strand.
CCACATAAAAATACCAAGTGGTCTCGGCCCCATATATTCCAAACTCCTCTATGGAAATATTCTCCCAATAAGTTTCCCACCAATGTTTGATATGGGGGAGAGCTTTATGGAGTGCGAAGGTGATCTTTTCTTTGTCAGAAAAATTGTGAACAGAGAAATAACCTTCTAGCAGATTTAACCATTTCTCTAGGGCTTCTGCATCTATCTGTCCTTCAAATATAGGAATATCAAAATTAACTTGTACCTTGAAAGGAGAGGTGCCTCGAAAGTGGCCTCTTGATGAATATGTGGCTGCTGCTATCGACAGATGTTGAAGGATGTGGGAAAAATTCTCCATCATTTCGTCCCTCTGTCGCGTGAGAGTTTTCTCAAGCAACAGATTAATAGAATCTTTTTCTCCGTCATTTTTCTTTTCTTCCGCTATTAAGGGTTTTTTGGGTGTGCAAGAGAGATTGTCCTCAAGAGAGACAAGATCGAGACCCAACTTGCTATACTCAAACCTCGTCAGGGACATGCACTGAAAATGATCAAGAACAACCTGCTTTGATACCACTGACCCAAATTATTTTCGGCATGAAATGAGAGGGGAGATATAATAAATAAATGCACAGAGATATTGCAGATATACAATAGTATAACATAAATGTATCAGAAATGCAACCATAAACACAAACATACAGTAATACGTAATTTTCTATTAATGAGCGAAAATGTACAAAGACTGTAAAATATAGAGTGAAAGACTTGCTAGAATGGTGGAATATTATCTCTAAGAAGATTATTTTTACAATGAGGCTCTAAGGGCCTTTTTAACATAAGGAAAATCTAGAACCCTAACCCCAAAAGATGAAAATCCAAAAGGTTTGCGGAACCCGATGGGGGTAGTTGATATGTCAACTTCCCATGGACGTAACTTTTGCATACGATTTCTGTTTGGGGCACTTGATACACCATTAGAATGATCTATCCGAGGAATACAAATTTGTTCCATGTTGCTCCTCGTTTTCCCAAAAAATGTTGTTTAGGTCTCAAAACAACTCCGAAAGTTCAGGACCTGAAAAACTGCTAAAAATAGTAAATTACCAAAATTGCCAAAAAATTGTTTTGAGCCACTTCGAAAAGGTGGGTGGCCACCGATACCCACCTAGATCAAATAGTACCATAGATGGTGGGCTGAGATACCAAAACAGGATGTCCAACACCATATTTTGCAAGCTAAGAGTAGCGACAACCTGATATGTTGAGACCCCTAGTGGTTACTAAAATAATGGTATTTGGGTTATGGCCTGAGGGACCATTTTCCAAATAGGAATTTTCTCAGCCATCGGTGGGGTGGCTTAGAGGAGTGTGTATTTTGGTGGATACCTTGAATTAGTCCCCTTAGGGATTCTCTGTGGCATAGATTCATCCATGAAGGATGAGGGTATGGATCCTTCAATAGGTGGATCATTAGGGATCTCCATACCATATTATGTAACCGCACAAACTTGAATGGTATCGGTAGGCGGGAGACTAAGAGGGGGTTCCCCCTGGTAAGAACCCATAAGCGATGGATCTTGAAAAATTCCTAGTTCGACTTTGATGATAGGAGAGATAACTCATATGAGAGGGAGAATGTTGTCTATGTGACCTAACTGTTTAGGTTCATAGTGTGTTAATTCGTCAATGGGGACTATCTTCTGATTGTGAGGGAAGAGCATGGTGTGACATATGGAAGAGGAGACAAACTTCATGGAGTACATATATTTGCATCCAAAGAGGATGTTGCAATCCAATTGGGAATCGATGAATTCAATGTCTATGAGAATCGTTTTCCCCCCTAGTTCAACTGGCATGTTCTGGTATAGGCCTTCATGTATATTCCCAACTATTTTGGATATACTGTATTCCCTAATATTGATGAAGGGATTACCTTGGGTGATCTGAGTTGTTTCCATAATATTTTGGACATAATACATGTATATTCCCCTTCATCAATGATACATGGATGTACAATTATGTTTCGTATTTTGACCGAGATTTGGAAAGAGATCAACAAGGGAAGGCGTGGTTTGACATTATACAAATCAAAAGTGATTAGATGAGTATTTTATGGGTCAATTTCTTCCAATTGTGATAGAAAGGCCTTTCATTGTCAATGTCATGTTTGGAGAACTTCTAAAATTGACATAACAACTCGGTATTGAGCCAGATCGTCGATGAGACTATAACTATGTGTTTCTCTAGCATAGGGGTTGTGTATGGTCCTATGCAAAGGTGTGTAGGGTACATAAGTGGTTGTTTCTATTCAAGGATTGGGTATTGTCAAGTATTACCCTGTAGTTAATTGGGGTGAGTCTGAGGTCATCGGATTTGAGTTTGGAGGCATGACTTACTGATGTTTGTGAGTTTGTGGTAGGATTTATTATTGTGTGAGAATAATGCTTCACTCACATGGATGCCCCTGTTGAATGTGACTTGGGTTGGGATATTGTCCCAACTGTTGTGGGCGGGGGGAGGGTGGGGATTGGCTCTAGCTAAGTATTAATGACTCCTTGGTGGGGAATCAGATTTTGTAGGACCACATGGGTTTTTGGTTGCATATATTTTTGAGGAACTTTTGGTGTCCCTTGTGGGGTATGGGGCCTTCATGGATTCATGTCTTCCTTCATCCTTTTGTAATCATAAATTTGAGGGTAGTGGTGAGTGTAATGACCATACTCACCACAGACTACGCAAGGGAAATTGGTCTAGAGGTTGTTATTTTCCTCTTGTATTTGTTGGCAATTATTATTTCCCCCTGAGGGATTTTGGTTTCCATGGTTTTGGTTGCCCCCATGCTGGGGTATTGTTTTGCGGAGGGTTTCCCCACATCCCTTGGTTGGTGTTATTTTTGTTCTTTCCCTTATTTTTGTTGTTATTGGATTGATTAAGGGGGTTGGAAGTATTCAATTGTTAAAATGATTTCACATTCTGAATAGAAGAAGGTTGAATTAAATTCACACCTCCATGTTGTTGACCATGTGGTGGGGAAATATGTTGAGGGGGACCAGGGAAAGGGTAATATAAATTACCTTGTGGGGGGATCTATATTGAGTGAACTATATGTGTCACCTCCATTAATTGAGTTGTATGATGTGGTAGGTGGTAGACCTATAAGTGGTACTTGCACCGAGTTGGTTGGTGGTATAGGTACAAGCCCTCCCATCGAGGGAGTAGGAAGAGCTATAAAAGGGGTTGTATGGGTGGGGGGAGGATAGTATGGGTTCCCCTTATATGGATGATGGTATTGAATGGCCCAAAACGTGGGTACTAATTGAGCATAAGGGTTAACATGGGCCATGGACCTGATCAATCCATTTGCAACATGTGTTGTTCTAGGTTTTCCTTGACTGGAAGGAAGAGGATGCAGATCATTTGCAAATACGAAGTATAAGTACCCCAATTGGGAGTAAATCAAATGAAATTGTTGGGCCTTTATGTTGGCCTCATATTTGGTTTGAGGAAAGGTCTTAGGCACATCTTTGGTGATGAAAAGGACTAGTGATTTGAGGAACCAATCTAGTCATTGTTGTGGGGTGGTATCAGCCTTGCAAATGATTCTTATCCGATGCCATCCATGAATATGATCAATGATATGGAAAGTTGTGGTTTGTTTGAATGCAAAGAAAATTTCCAAACTAGTGTCATGAAGGAAAATGAGTTGAAATAAATATAAAGGCTTTGTCCAAGGATTCAAAGGTCATGTGAGACCCTGATTTCTCATCCACATACCATTTGGCATATGGACCAGTAAGTGTTCATTGGAACAATATTAAATGAATTGAATCTTCCATAATACTATTGGATGAGAACCACAGGTGAAAATACATGATGTGATTAGCTGGGTCTTCTCCTAGATTTTCCTAAAACTTTGGGATGTTCAAAGGTAGCTTGGTGGGCATATTCATACAAGTGGGATCATGAAGGATTGGGTCATTTGTTAGTTTGGTCAAATCTAGGATGTTAAGAGATGCCAAATATGGCATGGTAGGAGGTGTTTCATCCATTGTGCATTGTGGTTGAGAAGAAGTTCCTTGTGAGGATGGTTGGCAACTCATACCCTGTGAAGAAGGTTGAGCTCCTCCTCCTTAGGATGGAGGAGTAGTGGATGGGTTGTTCGAGATATTGGTACCGAGAAAGGTAGAACCAAGCAAAGAATATCCTAAAACAATTTCCCTTGTTGGTGTATGTGCTAGTTGCACTGAAGTGTCATCCAAATTAGGGACGCCTCCCAATATTGGAGGGAGGTTTCTCAAGCGTCTAGAATGATGAGGATTTTGTAGTTCCACTATGGTTTTACACTAAATTAAAAAGTGTGTGGTTGGTAGTGGGAAAAATAAATGGAAAATTGTTTCTGTAAATGTGGACTATCTCAACAATGTTTTAAATATGCATGTAATCAAAAGTAGAAATCATACATGAAACAATCAACAATGTAAGATGGTTTGGGGTTTATTCACGTGGTGGAATAAAATAAATTGCACGTGTCCTAAAATACCTACCTTCCTTCCTCAAAAAAAGCACTGGGACTTCCAAAAGAACTCAACAATGGGGTGTGAACCCACTGAAAGAGAAAATAGTGAAGGTATGAATCAATTAGTTATAATGAGGGGTGAAGGGGGCATATATGGGAAGTACTAGTGATATTTCCCAATAGCCATTCAAAGTATGATTGAGTTGCGATTGCATCCCACAACCGCCACCTCGGTGAAAAAAAACTATATTTGGAAACTAATCTACCTCGATCAAACACAATATTGATCCAAGGGTTGGGTGATCTGAGGAGGAATGCACAGGAAAACCATACCTTGAACTTCGACCCTTCATGGGTATCATCATGCCTTATGGTGTAGGAATGCTTGATTTAGAGGATTTTGATACTCTATTTCAAAAATTTTAAGTTTCAATGTGAAATGATAATGGGGATTTATTTGGATGCTTATCCCTGAGATCTTAACTTAGACTACAAATCTCTCTTATTCTCCTTTTATGGAGGTTAAAGATGAGTTGCTTAATGGTTTCTTTTAGGATTTCAGATAGGATATGAGAATGGGTTCATGATCCAAGATCATTGATTAATATGGTGTGGAAAAGTTCCAAGGATATGTGAAGTCTTTATGATTCTCTGAGATCGCTTATGGGCACAGGGAGAAGAGCATATATGACTCCATGTATACGATAGAAATTTTAAGTGTGTGGTGAGGTGATTTTGTGTGCAATAATTTATGGTGTCAAATGATTTTCAATACGTTAGTGATCAAAATTTTTACATGTAGACATCACTTGGTCCTTTACAAATCGTGTTTATCTCTAACTTAATAATTTCCAAAAAATCCTTGCCAAAATTTTAAAGTCCCTAGATCACTAACATGGTGGACATGTGGGTCCTTACTCTTGATCCTTTAATCTTCCTAGAATTTTATCTAATATAAGAAATATTTGAAACTATCCCTAGATTGAAGACATGTGGTCATGTATGGAATATTACAAATCCTTAAAAATTCCTAGGTTTTTTTTCTTTATAAACTTGAAACTATCCTAAGATTGCAAACATGTGGGCATGTATGGGCCCCTACAAATCCTTTAAGATTGTGTTTCAAGAAAAATAAACTAAGAGGTATTGTACTCTCCTAATTGGTTAATTGATTAAAGGGAGATGGATATTTCTTAAGAGACCCTTTTTCTACTTCCACTAGATCACTCAAAGGTGCAAGGGAAAGAGCATACTCAAAAATATCAAAATTACCTCCTAGTCTCGATTTAATGTGATGATTTATAAAAGAAAATATTTTAAATTATGAATTTCAAATGATATAGTAATCCATCCAGGTGGAAACAAGAAAAGGGAAATATGTTATGGTTCTTTTTATCTCTCTAAATGTCTATATGTGGCTAAGTACCTATGCAAGAAAGAACTCAAACTCTTATTTTTATGGCTTTAGAAAGTGATGAAAAATAAACCTAGGATACTTGGTAAAATTGGGCTCAAAAAGCCTTAAAATCAGTGGGAAAGAAGACTTATACGCGAATGCTAGTTGAGACAGTTGTGCATAGTGCACAATCTGTGTGAAATGAAAATATAGACAATGTGCAACTCCTCACAATATGTGCATCCGTTTTACTCAAACCCATGCAAACACAGAGAAATGGTGGGATTGAAATTTAAACTGATATCTATTTATTAGATTCCCAATTCATTCATATAATGGTTGGACTAGGCCGGTTTTGATACCTACAAACATAAACAAGTGGGAAAAAATCCACATCCCCAACATGGTCACCAAACTGTTTTGATTTTTTGAGAAATAGAGTGAGAAAACACAAGAAGTTTAATTTCCTTGTTAGGCCAACAAGAAAACACATAAATTAGTTAGTTTATTAGTGGTTCAACTAGAGAGAAAACAAGAAAGTAAATAGCAAGAAATAAACACTAAACTAAGCATGTAGAAAAAAACTTCAAATGGATGCATGAAAGAGACACAAGGAATAACTACCAATAGGAATGATATTTGAATTGATAACACCTAGGAGAAGTATGGGAAATTATGAGTCCCCTCTTCCTCCTTGGGAGGGCTCCTGAATACCCCAAATACAAATCTCTCATCTTCTAACAATGGAAAATGGAAATACAATAAACAAGACTTGATTGTCAAACTTCTCAATAGGAGAGAAGTGAAACACTTGCTATGGATGCTCAAGAGGTTCTAAGAGAATGATGGCTTCTCCAAAACCAAATGAGCATCATAAAAATACTCAAAATTATTCTCTTTGTATTCATGCCTTGGTATGTACTTATAAGACCAATGAAATATTTTTTATAAATTTCTTGTAGTGTGAATGGTATCTCTTTGGAGGTACTACCCATCCCTTGAATAGCCCCAAGGCTATATTTCAGGCCTTTCTAAGTGTATTCTCTTATTAAAATCCAATATGGAAGTGGTTGAGGCCCAACTAATTTAATTAATGCACCATTTCCACATCACCATTGGTTCTTGTGGAGGAAGATGCGTAGACCATGTAGTTGTTGGATTATTGAGAGGGGGGGTGAATCAGTAATAGTGTAATTATAATCCTTTTTCTCCAAATAATCCAAGTGTTATATCAATTTATAATTATTATCCAATAATGAGAAATAAGAAATGAACAATCACACATACAGAGTACACTAGTGTTTTATGTGGAAACCCAAATCGGGAGAAAACCACAAAATTCTTTATCTTATATGTCTTGAAGAATTACATTCATTAGGAGCACCAAATCCCTTTGTTTTCCAGCTGCAACTGGAAAGAGGCTCCAACCCCCTAGTTTCTCAGGCTACAACCTAAGGGAAGCTCAAAATCCCCAGTTCTCTGGCTACAACCAGAAGGAGGCTACAACCCCCTATGTTCTCCGGCTACTACCGGAAGGTGGCTATAACCACCTGTCTTTGCCCCGTCCAACTGCCCTGAAGTAAAAGTAGAATGATGGAACCACTATCACACTATCACTATGAGATATATTGTCGTAAAAACTTACCAATAAATCTGAACCATGCATCAACTTGTACCTCAACCTCTAATCAACCTGTACCATAAACAAGTGCATCAACCATGCACCAACCTGTACCAAACAATCTGCAATCTACCTGTACCATAAACAAGTGCAAACAACCATGTACCAAGTATGTACCAATCATGTTTCAAGTACTCATCAACTATAACTCATCAATATGTACCAACATCATCAACTATACACCTCATGTATGTGCCAATTCATTAACTACTTGTCGCAAGCATGTACCTAACTTGTACCTCAACCAAAAGACCTCATCAATTTCATCACCAAATATGATTTGTAACTCTGTAATAGACATGGTGTATATGATCACATACTTTCAAACCTTCCTTAACTTTAACAACAAGAGACTAGCATTTTCATCAAACGTTTCTTTAGTCTCACAAGACTAGTTTTGGATTAGTCAACAACCCTAACTTGAAATAATCATAACTTTGTACCTGTAATGAATAAAGATATGAAACTGATACACAATGTTCTTCAGTTTGTTTTATGCAATTCCTCCAAGTTTCACTACTGGGAACCTCTAAGAAACGGAGTTATGGAAAAAATGGCACACCTTGCTGAATTCTGGCTTATTCTAGAGAGCGACCTTGTAGAGCATGTCCCGCAAGGAATATTTGTTGAATTGATATGAAAATTTTACACAGCATGATACAAAATGTACTATAACAATTTTGTTTTTTTTACTGAAGTTGGATCTGTTATGAATACGTTATGACGGTTTTACGCGAAACACCTGTTTTTGAATAGTTTCAGGACTAGCCACAAACCCTATTTTCCACGGAGTGTAACTCAAAAAATACAATGACCCACAAGTTGAATTTCTTACCAGAGATACTTGGATATGCTTCCTCAATGGAATATCAATTTCACAATTGGAATAATTCTATAAAAAATGTTATTGTGATATTGGTGATATGACCTGAAAAAAACATACCTTAGAAAGCATCATCAAAAGAATTTATCCTTCCTTGAATTATGGCCTTCTTTTCCTCACTTTCCTCAGAAATTAGGCTTAGATATCCTTTGTTTACCTCATACACATATAGGTATTCAATATTCTCAAGTTTTTCTTAAATGAGAGAGCCTTTCCTCTTATTTATACTCTCCAAGTAGCTTCCCTAAAAACATCTTCTAGGTCACTTTGCCAACTTTCCTTATTTTAGGGTTAACTCACTTCTAATTTCTCCATTAAATTTATTTTTGAATTAATTTATTTTGTATTCACTTTGAATTATCGTAAAATCATCACTTCACTTTATTATTTACCTTTTAAAAACTCTTAAAACACTTTGACTACTTTGACCATTTGGGGCTTCTAGATGACATATGATGGTCGTCCAACTTTGTACGGCCATAACTCTCAAACCGTGAGGAGTTATGTGACATTCAACATACCACCAGAAATGGAATGACATGTACTATCCATATAGAATATTATTACCTAAAAATATATCAAAACTCATACCGTTATCCAACAAACAAACTTGGGTCCATTACCCAAACCTAGGTTGTCCAACTTCTTATGGCCATAACTCTCTAACCGTGAGGAGTTATGTGATGTTCCACATACCATCAGAAATGGCATGGCAAGCGCTATCCATCTAGGATAGTTTCACTAACAAATTCACTATTTTTCATCTCATTATTCCACATATAAGCATGGGTTATCTAACCATACTTCTAGGATAACTCAAGCCGCAAAGCGTCTTCTTGTGAGGGCTTTCACCATAAGGGTTCACTTTAGATTTCCTACATTTCTACTTATTATCAACCATGAAAAGAAAATAATGAGCCATATTTAGATCAAACAATATTGGGTCCATTACCCAACCTTTGTGTTGCGGGGCTTTCTTCAAGGGTTGACATCAATGAAAACCAACCTTAATCAACAATCTCCCCCTTTGCATTGATGACAACACTCTGATGCAATACTGAAATCATATCACTCATGCTCCCCCTAGAACCATGCCTCTGTCCTCTGCCTCTGTCCTCTGCATCTGATAAATTTCTCCCCCTTTTTCATCAATGACAAATGTATCTTTCCATCCGGGGTTGCTCCCCTTGACTGAACTATCCTCTTATGGTGCTTCCTCGTGTAAATCTAAGACATATAAGATAATCATTCAAAAAGAATTCATTTTGGAGTAGAAATAACTCCAAGTCTCTGGCGAAGATATTCAAAGGATTCCCATGGAATTGGTTTTGTGAATATGTCTGCCACTTGTTCTTTTGTGCCCACATACTCAACTCTGATGTTCTTTTATGCAACTGTCTCCCATAGAAAGTGATACTTTATTGGAATGCTCTTCGTATTAGAGTGCATCACCGGGTTCTTCGAGATACTTATGGTGCTTGTATTATCACAATAGATTGGAATGGGCTCGTCATACTCAACTTGTATATCTGTCAGAGTTTGTTTCATCCAAAGAACCTATGTACAACATGATGTTGTTGAAATATTCTATGCCTCGTCTGTAGATAAAGATACTGATGATTGTTTCTTTCTTATCCATGATACTATAAACTCACCCAAGTTGAATTCTCCTCGACTAGTTCTTTGTCGGTCATCAATACAATGTGCCCAATCTGCATATGT
>JASDQU010690188.1:55486-83112 GCA_032191745.1 Picea mariana
TCTTTGTTTGCTTTCCTTGTTGACAATGCTTGCATAAAGTGTTGGTTGGTTTTGTGATCTGGGGAATTTCTCTGGCTGCTACTCTTTTGCTGACTTTGACAAGGTTATCAAAATGCATGTGACCCATTTTTTTGTTCCATAGCCAACTTTGGTATTCCTTTCCTAGACAACACTTTTCCTTTCCAATTTCACTTAACATATATATGTTGTTTGAAGTTCTTGCAGCTGTACTGACCAATTTCCCTGAATCTTCTCTTCTTATCCCACACTTTTTTGAATCGAAAGTAACTTTATGACCTTGGTCTCACATTTGACTCACACTTAGAAGATTATGTTTCATATCTTCTACCAGTATAAAATGTTGTGCCTTTTTATTCTTGTTCCCAATTCGGACTATGCCTTCTCCAATGATTTTGGTTCAATTATCATTTCTGAAGGAGACTTATCCATTTATTTCCTTTCACAATGTAAGAAATTTGTCTCTATCACCTGTCATGTGTTTTGAACACCCACTGTCAACATACCAACCGTGTTTCTTATGCTTAGCTTGTACAGTGATTGTGCATTCTTCATTGTTATACTGATCTTGCTTTCTTATCCATGTTATTTTGTGAGGTTCTTGCCTGTGGTTGTTGTTATTCTATTGAGGTTCATTAGGAGGGACTGTCATTCTGCAATTTTTGGCTACGTGTCCAAAATTGTTACATTTGTAACATTCCACTTCAGTGCTCAAAGATTCAAACATGTTGTAACTTCTTATTTGTGATTCACTACATCTTCTTGAGTAACCCCTTTGTGTATGGCTCTCAAAGTTGTTATTGTTCCTATTGTTAGCTCTACAATTCACAACTTTATGTCCAAAATTATTACATACATAACATAAACCAAAAAATATAGTTTGATACCTGGGAGTTGAAGATCTTCTGAAAGAAGGTGCTCTTATGAATCATTCTTCTTCTTGAGGCCTATCTTTCTGTTATTGATTCTAAAATATGAATCTTCTTGGTGGAGGAGTGTCCCTTTAATCTTCCTTGTACATCTTCCTATCCCCCTTGATTGTTTCTGCATAGATATTTGGATTTGTTTCTTTCTATGTTGTTTTGGAGCTTGATCCCTTTTCTGTCTGATTATATCCAAGTCCAGACTTGTCATGATGAGATTTTTTACTGTTGATAATGTCATCCAGAACTTTTGAGCTATTCTTCATATTTTTCTTTTGAATATCCTTTCTTAGTGTGACAATCTCTACTTCCAAGTTTCCAATGATCTTGTCCTTTTCTTCTAGTTGTTCTTTGAGTGCTTCTTCAATTATTTTATCTTCTTCTATTTGAACCTTCAATCTTGTGATCATTTGTTCTAGTTCTCGAATGTCCTTTTTCTTGTCTAGTTCTGCTTGTAGTTTCTTGTTTTTCTTCTTTTCTCTTCTGATAACTTTTATGGAACACATTAATTCTTCTCGATAGTCAGATTCTACCTCTTCAATTTCATCTTCGACTTCTTCATATCCTTCTTCAACTTCTTCATATTCTTCTTCGGAGTCTTCTTTGTCAAAATCTTTTACTGCCATGATAGAACTCTTCCTGTCTCACTGTCACTAACTTCATCTTCATCTGATGATAAGATGTCTTCTTTGATGTATAAGATTTTCTTGAAATCTTTCTTTGTAGTTCTTTTTCCTTTATATTTATGTCTGCCTTTTGAGTAACCTTCTTCATTTCTCATTTTCTTATGTGGACATTTGTTAGCATAATGAAAAATACCATCACAATTAAAACAAATTAAAGAAAGCTTACCTCTATACCTACCATTGGTTCCCTTGTTCAGTCTTTTGACAAAGTTGGCCACTTCTTCATCATCTTCCGAGACATCATTGTTGCTTCTATATTCTTCTTGTTCCTTTTTCTTTTGCTTGGATATTTTGGATGCTTTGAAGGCTTCTTCTTTTACATCTGGATTTTCCGGTTAAGTTCTCATTTCATATGCTGTGAAGATTCCATGCAGTTTTTCCATGCTTATTGAGTTCAGATCCGATCTTTCTTCTAGTGCTGATATCTTAGGGTTGAATCTCATAGGAAGAGATTTTAGCACCTTTTGAACAATTACAGATTCTTCTATTTCTTTTCCCAATCCTATGATTGCATTCACTATTTCATCAACTCTTAAGAAGTAGGCTACAATATTCTCATCTTCCTTCATTTTTAGTTGTTCGAACTGACCTCTGTAAGTTTGAAGTTTTGTTGCTTTGACTTTTGTGTCTCCTTCATAAATATTTTGAAGCTTGTCCCAAATCTCTTTGGAAGATTTACAATGTGAAACTTTGGTGAATATTGTTTCACTAATACCATTCAAAAGTGAATTTGTAGCTTTGAAATTATTCTGACCAAGTTTCATTGCTTTGTCATTTGTTGGTGGAACTATTGGTACTGTGTATCCATCTACAATTGATTGCCAAATTTCAAACCCCTGTGCTTGTATATATGTCTTTATCCTTATGCTCCAAAAAGCATACTTTTGTCCATCAAAGTGTGGTATTCCATTTTTATATGATTTGGTACTCTCCATGATCTACCTTTCAGTGGTTAAACTGATTTTTGAAGGAACCTACTCTGATACCAATTGTTGGATTACTAAGAGGGGGTAAATTAGTAATAGCGTAACTATAATCCTTTTTCTCCAAATAATCCAAGTGTTATATCAATGTAGAATTATTATCCAATAATGAGCAATAAGAAATGAACAATCACACACATACACAATACACCAGTGTTTTATGTGGAAACCCAAATCAAGAGAAAAGCACAAAATGCTTTATCTTATATATCTTGAAGAATTACATTCATTGGAAGCACCAACTTTCTTTGTTTTCCAGCAGCAACTAGAAGGAGGCTCCAACCCCCTATTTTCTCAGGCTAAAACCCAAGGGAAGATCCAACTCCCCAATTCTCTAGATACAACCATAAGGAGGCTACAACCCCTTATGTTCTCCGGCTACAACCACCTGTCCTTGCCACGTCCAACTGCCCTAAAGTAGAAGTTGAATGATGGAACCACTGTCACACTATCACTGTGAGATATATCACTGTAAACATGTACCAATAAACCTGAACCATGCATTAACCATGCATCAACCTGTACCTCAACCTGTAATCAACCTGTACCATAAACAAGTGCACTAACCTATACCATAAACAAGTGCAACCAACCATGTACCAAGTATGTACCAACCATGTTTCAAGCACTCATCAACTATGACTCATCAATATGTACCAACATCATCAACTATACACCTCATGTATGTGCCAACTCATCAACTACTTGTCTCAACCATGTACCCAACTTGTACCTCAACCAAAATCCCTCATCAATTTCATCATCCAAATATGATTTGTAACTCTATAATAGACCTGGTGCATATGATCACATCCCTGCAAAAATTCCTTAACTTTAACAACAAGAAACTAGCATTTTCATCAAATGTTTCTTTAGTCTCACAAGATTAGTTTTGGATTAGTCAACAACCCTAACTTGAAATATTCATAACTTTGTACTTGTAATGAATAAATATATGAAAATGATACACAATTTTCTTTAGTGTGTTTTATGCAATTCATCCAAGTGTCACTACTTGAAACCTCTCAAAAAATGAGTTATGGAAAAAATGGCACACCTTGCTGAATTTTGTCTTATTCTAGAGAGCGACCTTGTAGAGCATGTCCCGCATGAAATATTTGTTGAATTGATCTAAAAATATTACAAAACATACTATATAATTTACTCTAACCAACACATGTGTTCTTACTAAATTTGGATCTGTTATTAATAAGTTATTACCTTTTTATCTGAAACACCTGGTTTTGACTAGTTTCAGGACTAGCCACAAACCCTATTTTCCATGGAGTGGAACTCCAAAAATACAATGACCCACAAGTTGAATTTGTTACCACGGAAACTTAGATATTTTTCCGCAATGGCATAGAAATTTCACGGTCTGAATCATTCTAGAAAAAAATTTATTGCGAAAATGGTGAGATGACCTCAAAAAAAACATATCTTAGAAAGCAACATCAAAAGAATTTATCCATCCTTGAATTCCGGCCTTCTTTTCTTCACTTTCCTCAGAAATTCGACTTAGATATCCTTTGGTTACCTCAGACACCTATAGGTATTCAATATTCTCAATTATGTCTTAAATGAGAGAGCCTTGCCTCTTATTTATACTCTACAAGTAGCTTCCTTAAAAACATCTTCTAGGTCACTTTGCCTACTTTCCTTTTTTTAGGGTTGACCCACTTCTAATTTCTCCATTAAATTTATTATTGAATTAATTTATATTGAATTCACTTTGAATTATAGTAAACTCATCACTTCACTTTATTATTTACCTTTTAAAATCTCTTAAACCACTTTGACTACTTTGACCTTTTGGGGCTTCTAGATGACATATGAGGGTCCTCCAACTTCGTAAGGCCATAACTCTCAAACAGTGAGGAGTTATGTGAAGTTCCATATACCACAAGAAATAGAATGACATGCACTATCCATATAGAATATTATTACCTTAAAATATATCAAAACTCATACCTTTATCCATCAAACAAACTTGGGTCCATTACCCAAACCTGGGTTCTCCAACTTCTCATGGCCATAACTCTCTAACCGTGAAGAGTTATGTAAAATTCCACATACCACTGGAAATGGCATGAAAAGCACTATCCATCTAGGATAGTTTAACTAAAAAATTCATTAGCGTTCATCTCATTATTCTACAAATAAGCATGGGTTCTCTAACAATACTTCTAGGATAACTCAATCAAAAAAGCGTCTTCCCATGAGGGATTTCACCATAAGGGGATCACTTTGGAGTTCATCCATTTCTACTTATCATCAACCATGAAAAGAAAATAGTGAGTCATATTTATATCAAACAATCTTGGGTCCATTACCCAACCTTTGTGCTACGGGGCTTTCTTCAAGGGTTGACATCAATAACAACCAACCTTAATCAAAAGTTAGGTGTTCTCGTCACTTTAGAGGTGAGGTAGTCACCTCAAGGGGGGAATATCGGTGACCCTAGGGGAGATTGAGATGGAAAGTGATAAGTATGAGTGGATGTCCCTATAGGTCAATTCTATATGATAGGAAGATCTTGGAAAGTGGTCTTAGGAAGGTTCAAGGGTTTCCAAATGAGTTTTGTAACCCACCGAGAGTGAAGTACCTAACTGAGATACAAATAAAATCCAAGGATACTTGCAATATGTTAGTTGAACAAGCAATTTAAGCGTGTTTTCCCTAATTGCAGAAAAATTAAATGATATATATCAACTCAATAAAGATAGGAAATGTTTCAATATAAGTGATAATCATATGATAAAATAAACAAGAGGGAAGCTAGTGAAATCTATCTCAACTCATCAATGATTAAAAAATAACTCTAGCACAAAAGGAAAGGCTGAAACAAAAGGTTAATGCAATGATATTATCATCCTTTGTCTGTATCAAATCAAGCTTAACAACAAAAAAATCATCCACTAGAAACTACTTCTAACTAGCCAAATAGGTGTGCTAGGGTTAGTAGAGAGTCTGGGAAAAGTTAGGGCTAAATCCTAGGGTTAGTTTAGGAGTTATTAAGAGTTAAAAGGTTAGTTTTCTACAACCCTATTGGATGTAGATTAGTTTCATAACAACAACACAAATTTGTGGTTGAAAGGGGATTCTGCAATGAGGCAAGGGAGCCAAAGGCTCAAGGAACACTTTCCCAAAGAGACAACTTTAAAACTTGAAAATTTCACGTTGACCAAGACATTTATTTATTTCTCCAATGCAACAAGTAATGACTAGTGCCTTTAATAATTGGGTTAATGGAGTCAAGAAAATAAATATCTAGAGATACTACCTCCTTGGGGGTGTAAATCCTCTTACTCCCCAAGGCAAGTATCTCTAGCTAGGGTTTAGGCTAAGAGGGTGTGTGCCTTTATACTTCTCTTAAAAAACCCATTTTAAACCAATAACATTTAATAATAAAATGATGGAGACTAAGGTGGGGATGTGTGCCCTTATACGTCCCACCTAGCTCTAGCAAATAACCTTGACTTAAATAAAAAATGATAGCACAATGCAAAAAATCCTTACCAATTCAATGGAAAAGCTAAGACAAACCACCACAATAGCTACAAAAAATCCTTCCAAGGCTAACACATCACTTCCATCAACCAATAACCAAAGAGATAACCATACACAAGAGCACAAGAGAGTAACTAGCCAAAGATAACAAAAATTTCAGTCCAATACTTCTCACAATGGGGGAGTTATGTTCTAAAATGAGATCTTATGATCTATATTTATACAAAATGTCACTAAGATAGTTTGTCCACATAATTTTAGAGTAAACCACAAGATTAGGGGTCAACAACCCAAATCTTTCCCCCTTACACAAATAATATTAAACAACTCACTTAAAGTTTTCTTTTACACAAAAATAAACCCTAACTTAAGGTGACATCACCCCTTTAGGGGACGTTTTGACACTAGGACCAAGTCATTGGTGTTGGAGAAGTGTATTTTAGCTTCAAAAAACCACATGTCAATCATCTAGGACATTTATCCATGGTCAAAGCCTCATTCTCCTCAAAACTTCCTTATGTCAATGAATGATAACTTCACCAACAAACCCTATCCCTCCTAGATTACGTCATGCCTCCTGTTATCGCGCAATTTGTACTTTTCTAGAAGGGAAAGGCTAAGGGAAGGCAAATTGGCATAACAAGAGGTTATCCTATCATTGTCACCTTAATAAGATACCTCTTTCTATTTAGGGATGATAGCCTAGGGGAGACTTCCTCGGTGACCTGGGGGTTTGAGAAGGAAATGTTAAAGTGTCAATAAAATATATCCCCTCTCACAAGTCACATTGATCAGAAAGTCCCAGAATTTTAATCAATGAAGTAATTATATGCTTAGATTTACCTTCCCAGAACAAAGCAACAAGAAAACAATATCTTTGATGTTAGTGCTTCATAAAACCTTGGACTTGTCAATAAAAGCAATAAATTGATGCAATATGAAGAAAACATAATTTTATAACAAAAATGTATACAAGATGATAGCTTCACAAAAAATTCCTTAAAAGAGCTTCACAATGACCAAAAATAATAACCCAACAATAGTAATATACTAGCACTTGTCGGAAGCTAATTAGGCAGTGTAAAAAACAACTTTTGCAATTGCTTTTAAGTGATTTTACTACTGTAATAAATGGTTGTAGCTTAATTTTGTAACAATAGCAAGAAATTTAGTGAATTAGTCTAATCTAGGGTTAGGAAAGGTTAGTAGTTTGCTTGAGGTAAAAGATTCAAGGGTTCGTTTCATCAATCAATCAAATTGAAGGTCTAAATCAATGCCTTTTAGGGATAATGGAGTCAATTTGCAACAACAAAATTGAAGGAAACAAATCATAATGTAAGAGCTAAGGACAAAGAAGGATGATGATTAAGGTGTTGGTAACCCAAGGCCTCAATCAATAAGCCTTAGAAGGAAAACGCCTACTAGGAAGTAGGTAACCCTAGGCCCTAACGGTTTTCCTTCTTATTTATCTCAAGCTTGAAACAAACAATGCTTGAGAAAACAAATGATACTAGAGTGCTGCAATGGAAGGGATCTAGTACAATGCTTCAAAGGTAGGGCTTCTAGCACAATCTAATAGGTGAAAAATTGTTGAGACAAGGACACTAACATGTGCTTGTTTTCCTAGGGTTTTAAACTAGCAATTTCATAATATTGGAATAAATGCAAAGTAAATGTACCATAACCATTCAAAGAAAAGAAGGATTGCATAAATTCACTTACATCCACCAAGAAAAATCTAGCAATAAGCCTAGTTGAATATTTTCCACCAAGAAAAATGCCAAGAAACACCAAATTTAACCTCCTCCAAGAAGTGCGCCTAAAATTTCAGCCAATAACCCTTAAGTAGGGAACACATTTCAAACCTCACTTGTGTGAGTTAAATTTGATGAAAAAATACAAGGGGAAAATCCTCTATTATACAGTGAAAATGACCTTTAATTACAAAATTAGGTAAAAAAGAACGACATGGCCAATTTACATGAGAAAATCCAATTTTACACAAAATTATCCAATAAAACCCTAATTTTATCCTTTTTAGGGTGACATCATGCCCCTCCTAGGGTGATGTTATCTTCTCTACTAGAACACTATCCCTCCAAGTGAAACGTTGGGGCTCAAAACCCCTAAGGAACCACCACACGTGTCAACCCAAACCGTCCTCAAGCTGGACACCTCAACTAGGTGGCGTCAAGGCCCTGAATGATGATGTCAAGGGTGTTCAGGGGCCAACATCATGTGGGAGGGAAAGACCCCCCTAGTTCCAGGCCTACCAGGCTGTCTTTGTTGGAACATCCTCCTCTCTCTATGGTGCAAGCCTCTAGTATATGTTTTCCCCTTGCTGGGGTCTCATCATCCATCAGGTGGGATTTTATCCCTATGGAGGTTCGAGCTAATCATCTCCCCATTTGTACTTGTCTGTCGGGCATGGTCCTGTAGAAACAACAAGTACGCCCTCCATGGGCTCATAAGTCACATGAATCATAGCAATTCCAATCACATATAATAATCAAATTATCTAAACATGTGCATAAAACCCCCCTTTCCCAAACAAGTGCTCAAAGACGTTATGTTATTCTATAAGCCAGGTTTGGAGAGGGTTTCAAGACGTCTTATTGGGCTAATTCTATTTAGATGTGGGATGTTTCCAGGTGAATACCAATCCAGGTCATGTAAGTGTATGAGATGGTATGGGGATGTTTGGGAAAATGGGTGCAGTGATGACATGGAAATGTATGGCTTACCTGTGGGTGCCTCTGAAGAGGGTGAGATGGACCTTGTCATGGATGCAAATGTTTCTAAGCCCATTCAATGCCTTTTTACATTTTTATCTTATTTATTTTTATTTCAAGAGAATAGCTTGGGGACATTGCCCTAGTGTGGTGACCAATGGTGACAACGTTACCCACAAGCATTTCATGGAGATGCGAAGGTTGGCTCGTGATGATACCCCCTTTCTCTTGGATATGCCACCAAGAGACACTACCCTGGCATGGTGACCAGATGAATAGTAGGGTCATACCACTACATGTCCATGGACCTAATAAGCTATCTTGTGATGAGACCCCCTATCCTCCAACTAGGTCTTGATTTTATTTATTTATGGGTCCCTCCATTTCTTATTGAGAAGCCTATTATTTCTTTCTCAGGGATACCTGGGTGAAGCATCTGAATGTTTTGTTCTTTTGGATTTTATATTTTTCCAACTACTTTTACCCTCTGGGCCTTTAGCCCCTTCTTCCCACAAGGCAAGGTACAACCCTTTGCTAGCTTGTAAAACCCAATGCCCAAACCAATGCAGGGGATGGATGAGGGGGAAGATGATGAAAAGTGACAAATATAGTGGGAATGGACGATGGCCTTTCATGAACCCAACCAGTGGAAACTCACTCCTAAGGGAACCAACTTGCTAGAGCATTTTGTCATCCCACCAGGTATGGACAAGTCAAAAGGCATAAATTCCAAGCACATGTCATGAAGAAAAAATAATTAAATGTATATATTCAAATGTTTTGAGAATCAGAGTGACACATACCATGATACCCGAACTCATTACCTCATGGAGAAAGACCCACTATTGTTAGAGGACCATGTCGATGGGATGGATGCTACTGCTGCTGACATGATGGAGGCATTGAAGAGGAAATATGGGCCCTCCATTGCTAGGATAAATTCAATATGGATCTCGACACTCCATGTCTAGGACTTGTGTGCCTCGAGACATAATCTCCTTAGTTATCCCTAGGCTAGGGGTAACATATGGCTCCAACTCAAGGACATGTGCTCACCGTAGAGCGCATGAGAACCTCAACATCTCTGGTATGACCCGTGACATGCTAGATCTGAACAAAATTCATTAGTAATCATTTGGGGTGGTGATATCACCCCTGGCTTGTATATGGTACAAAAAATGAAAGTAAGCAAGCATATATACAAATGGAAATACAACTACTCTAGAATGAAATGCAAATGGTATATACAATGAATGCAAATTCCTATCTACTTACTTCTACTTACCTGTTGGTTGAATGCTAGGTGTAGTCAAATTGCCAGTGAAACCATCCTAGCAATGTCCCATAATACCTGCCTCTGTCCTTCATCATAAACCAAAAAAATGATAAGTCAAGCACAAAAATAACATGAGTTAAAGAATGTCTTGTATCATTAGAAATCGTAAATTCTATCTCAAGGAAGTGGGTGGGAGAGACAAAATGGTGCCAAGTCATACTATCGAGAAAGTGCTCAATCCATCTCAGAAAGGGATCATGAAAAGTTAAAGTTTCAATAGACTGACTCAAAGAGTCTGAAGGTTGGCTACCTCAGACGTCTTCACAATTTGAGGCTTGGGAAGGGACTAGCAAGAACCCAGAGGATGACTAACAATTTCTTAAGGGGAAGCTAGAAGATTGTGATAATAAGCTTCTTCTTAAGGTATTCAACCTTCCCCTAAATTCCAAAAGGAGGCTTTGTCCTACTAAATACTTGACATAGCGAGGTAAAGTAATCAAAGGGAGGTGGAAAATATTTTCACAAACATCCTGCTTTAGGAAAGCAACTTCCTTACTCTTATCAAGATTTGAGCACAATGATGGTTCATAATTTAATTCATAGAATAAATCTGAATGCTCAAAGGAGTACTCATCAAAATCCTCAAGGTATGACCATAAATAATCAGGAGGATATAGAACTAGGTCATCCCTGGGTGTTTGGAAAATATCTATAATTATATCATCTCCTTATGGCCCAATTCCAAGGTTAGGAGTAACTTGTTATTATAATTGTAAAGGAAACACTTGGAAATAATTCTTGATGTCATAACTGTGATCCATATCGTAACCAACTACATCCCACTTACATCTCCCAACATGTATGAACTCATCAATATTATTAACCAAGTTATTTTCTTCATCATAACACGAAGGGGTCAAGGCAACCAAGGGATCCTTAAGTACTTCTTTGCTTTCCAAATCATAAAATAATGCATCATCAAAATATTGGAAAGGGAAACAACTAATCTCACTTACCTCTTCCTATGCAAGAGCTTCTAATATTTGGATGACTTCATCAAATGGAGGAGAAATTACCAACGCCGTTTCCTCTAGCTAGTATAAGGATTCCCTTTCTACCTCGTCCTTTGAATCATAGAATAAGGCATCATCAAAAACCTGGAAAGGAAAGTGACTAACTTCATCCTCTTCTTTTTGTGCAGGGGGAATAAGATCTTGGACGACTTCATCAATATTGACTTCTAGAAAAAATGATTGTTCTTTCTCAGATGAGGGGATTTTGGCTTCTACTTCCATGGCTATGTCAAAATCTTCTTGGATTGTCCTTGGATCCCTTATATCAAGTAAAAATTTTGATTTTCTAGAGAATGCCTTGGTGTAGAGAAAGGAAAAGAAACTACTTGAAGGATGATGGATCATCGAGATCTATTGTACTATCCTTTCAAATTTATCATGGAATTCTCAGACAGTTTCATTCTCAACCTTTGTGAGGAAATCAATTCTCATTAGCAATATGTTTGGATTCACCTTAACACTCCATGTTTGGAGGAACACTTCCTCCAATTTATCCATAGATGCAATACTAGCGTTAGGGAGGTTATTATATCATCTTTGAGCATTATCATAAAGAGTGGTAGAGAAAAGCTTCATTTCTAGATATTCAACATTATCACTAATAGGATGGAATTGAAAGAAGGCCCAAAAGTTACTCATATGGTCTTGAGTGTTTTCCTCATCACTACTAGTGAATATTGGGAGACACTTTTCATACCTCAGAGGCATTTGTCATGGGTAACCCATAATTTTACTCATGTCTAAGGGTTTAAAATTACCTGGGTCCCATTGAGAAGCCATGGTTGGATTTGCCATTAGTGAAGTCACTAGATAATCCTTATAGGGATCATCAAAAGGAAAAGAGGGGATCACTCTCAGTGGATTCGCTCATTAAGCTTTGTAAAATAAAGGCTTTGAAGGTAAATCTTACCAAAAAAGTGTCATTGAGGAATATTGACTCAATGTTCCACGACAATGGCACCAAAATGTTATTGCACAATTTGTAATTGTCCCGGAGGGAAAGGCTAAGGGAAGGAAAGTTAGAGTAACATAAGGTTATCCTATCACTGTCACCTTAATAAGATACTTCTTTCTATTTAGGGATGATATCCCAGGGGAGACGTCCCCAGTGACCTAGGGGTTTGAGAAGAAAAAGTTAAAGTGTCAATAAAAGATATCCCCTCTCACAAGTCACATTGATAATAAAGTACCATATTTTTAATCAATGAAGTTGTGCTATGCTTATATGTACCTACCCAGAACAAAGAAACAAGAAAACAATATCTTTTGCAAGTGCAATTTGATGTCAGTGCTTCATAAAACCTTGGAATTGTCGATAAAAGAAATAAGTTGATGCAAGATTAAGAAAACAAAATTTTATAACAACAATGTATACAATATGATAGCTTCACAAAAAATTCCTTAAAAGAGCTTCACAATGACCAAAAATAATAACCCAACAATAGTAATATACTAGCACTTGTTGGAAGCTAATTAGGTAGTGTAAAAGTCAACTTTTGCAATTGCTTTTAAGTTCTTTTACTTCTGTAATAAATGGTTGTATATTAATTTTGTAACAACAGCAAGAAGGTTAGTGAATTAGTCTAATCTAGGGTTAGGAAAGGTTAGTAGGTTGCTTGAGGTAAAAGATACAAGGGTTGGTTTCATCAATCAATCAAATTCAAGGTCTAAATCAGTGCCTTTTAGGGCTAATGGAGTCACATTGTAGCAACAAACTTGAAGGAAACACATGATAATGTAAGAGCTAAGGAAAAATAAGGATGATGATTGAGATGTTGATAACCCAAGGCCTCAATCAACAATCCTTGGAAGGAAAACGACTACTAGGAAGTAGGTAACCCTAGGCCCTAGTAGTTTTCCTTCTTCTTTAGCTCAAGATTGAAACAAACAATGGAAAGTAGGGTTTCTAGCACAATCTAGTAGGTGAAAAATTGTTGAGACAAGGACACTAACATGTGCTTGTTCTCCTAGGGTTTTAAAATAGAAATTTCATAATCTTGGAATAAATGAAAAGTAAATGTACCATAACCATTCAAAGCAAAGAAGGATTGCATAAATTCACTTACATCCACCAAGAATAATCTAGCAATAATCCTAGTTGAATATTTTCCACCAAGAAAAATGCCAAGAAACACCAAATTTATCCTCCTCCAATAAATGTGCCTAAAATTTCAGCCAATAACCCTTAAGTAGGGCGAAAATTTCATACCTCACTTATGTGAGTGAAATATGATGAAAAAATATAAGGGGACAATCCCCTATTTATACAAGGAAAATGACCTTTAATTACAAAATTAGGTCAAAAGGGCCAACATGGCCAATTTAAATGAGAAAATCCAATTTTACACAAAATTATCCAATAAAACCCTAATTTTGTCTTTTTTAGGGTGATTTCATGCCCCTCCTAGGGTGATGTTAGACTCTCTACTGGAACTCTATCCCTCCAAGTGAAAAGTTGGGGCTCAAAACCCCTCAGGAACTGCCACACGTGCCAACCCAAACCATCCTCAAGATGGACATCTCAACTAGGTGACATCAAGGTCTTGAATGATGATGTCAAGGGCCTTCAGAGGCCAAAATCATGTGGGAGGGAAAGACCCCCCTCATTCCAGGCCTTTTAGGATATATTTGTTGGAGCATCCTCCTCTCTCTCCTGTGCAATCCTCTAGTATATGTCTACCCCTTGTTGGGGACTCAACATCCATTTGGTAGGATTTTATCCCTATGGAGGTCCGAGATAATCATCTTGCCATGTGTACCTATCCGTCGGGCATGGTCCTACAACAACAACAAGTACTCCCTCAATGGGCTCATAAGTCACATGGATCATAGCAATGTTAGTCATATCTAATAATCAAGTTATCTAAACATGTTCATAAAACCCCCTTTTCTGAGACAAGTGCTTAAAGACGTTATGTTATTCTACACACAAGGTTTGGAGAGGGTTTTGGGATGTCCTATTGGGATAATTCTCCTTAGATGTGGGATGTTTCTAGGTGAATACCAATCTAGTTCATGTAAGTGTATGATATGGTATGGGGATGTTTGGGCAAATGGGTGCAGTGATGATAAGGAAATGTATGGCTTACCTATGGGTGCCTATGAAGAGGGTGAGTTGCACCTTGTCATGGATGCAAATGTTTCCAATCCCATTCAATGCTTTTTTACATTTTTATCTTATTTCTTTTTCTTTCAAGAGAATAGTTGGGGGACACTGCCCTGGCGTGGTGACTAGTGGTGACATCGTTACCCACAAGAATTTCACAAAGATGAGAATGTTGGCTCATGATGAAACCCCCTTTCTCTTGGCTATGCCACCAAGATTCACTACCCTAGCATGGTGATGAGTTGAATGATAGTGTCATACTACTACATGACCATGGAACTAGTAGGATGGCTTGTGATGAGACCCCATATCCTTCAACTAGGTCTTGAGTTTATTTATTTATGGGTCCCTCCATTTCTTGATGAGAATCATTTTACTACTTTCTTGGGGATACCTGGGCGAAGCATATGAAGGTTTTATTCTTTTGGATTTTATCTTTTTCCAACTACTTTTACCCCATGTGTTTTTAGCCCCTTCTTCCCACAAGGCAAGGTACAACCCTTTGCTAGCTTGGAAAACCCAATTCCTACACCAATGCATGGGTATGGATGAGGGGGAAGATGATGAAAAGTGATAGGTATGGTGGGAATGGATGATGACCTTTCATGAACCCACCCAGTGGAAACTCACTCCTAAGGGAACCAACTTGCTAGAGAATTATGTGATTCCCCCAAGTATGGACAAGTCAAAAAGAATAAATTCCAATCACATGTCATGAAGAAAAAATAATTAAATTCACATATTTGAATGTGTTGAGAATCAGAGTGAGACATACCATAATACCCAGACTCATTACCTCATGGAGAAAGACCCATTGTTGTTGAAGGACCAGGTTGATGGGATGRATGTTGTTGTTGTTGAGAGGATGGAGGTGTTGAATAGGAAATGTGGGCTCTCTAGGGCCAGTCTCAAGTCAATATGGCTCTCAATACTCCATTTCTAGGACCTGTGGGCCTCAAGACATAATCTCCTTAGTTATCCCCAGGCTAGGGGATAACACCTCCAAAGGTGATGGTTTTCCTCTCATAGGCAAAACGTTTGGCATGTGAGGGTTAGGTTATGTAGTCCAAAACATCTTCTAGGACTCCAAAGTTATGTCTCTCTCATCCAGCATGMAATCCCTTGGCATCCAACCTGTGGGATTCAAGCCCCATGGAAGCCCAAGCTAGGCATGTTCCTCCAAAACTGTCCACCAACTAGGCCCTGCAAAGACAAATAGCACACCCTCAAAGGATCTGAATTMAATATATCATGATGAGTAAATAAAGTAAATAAATGAGCCACCTAATCATGTACATCACAAATTACCCTATCAAACAAGTGAGTGCTCAAAGACATTATGCGACTTGCCAATATTAGATATGGGAGGGTTGATAAGGTGTCCTATTGGGTAGATCTTGCCCTAGGTCAAGGAGTGTTTCCCAAGTGATCCCTCTCTAAGCCATGTAAAGTGGATGAAGTAGTTAAGGATGAAGACTCAATGGGCATGGGTTTTATGGCATACAAGGGGTTGCGGTGTCTCATTAATGGGTTCCTTTTTAGAGGGTGTGTGGCATATTCGTTTGCAATGAAATTTTTCCATGCCCATCTTTTTTCCATTCTTTGTTTCTTTCATGTTTTAAGGATGAGTTGAAGACCATTGTCCTAGTGTTGTGTCCAGATAACGACAATGTCACTCACAAATACCTCACGAAAATGGGAAGGCTAGATTGTGATGAGACCCCCTTTCTCTCATTTGTGAAAATGATAGCCACTACCCTGTCTTGGTGGCTAGATGATGGTAACATCATATCGTTAGATACCCATGACCATGATAGGCCGACTCGCGATGAGACCTACTATCCTCCAACTAACCCCCTAATAATTCTATCATTTTTTCTTGTGGTTCCCCCTTTTCTTATAGATAATTGTTTCATTGCTTTCTTGGGGGATCCCTGGGCGATGCATTTGGAAGGTTTATACATAGGATTTAATGTTTTACCCAACAACAATCCCTTGGGGCCTTCATCCCCTTCTTGGGTCAATACACCCTAAAATACCAAGAGATAATGGAATGTAGGGTTTAAGTATGGTCGGGAATGGTGTGATGGTTCGTCAAGGGAGTTCCTAGTAGCAAACCCATTCCCAAGGATGACCACTTACTAGGGCACAATTTCAACCACCAAGGTGAAACAGGGAAAAGTGCATAATTTCCAAGCATATTTCATGATATCTAAAGGATTCTAATATACAACATACTCAAATGCCTCAAATATTGAAATGACACTCACCATAATACCTGACTTGTAACTTATGGAGCCAAGCCCAATGCCTCTCGAAATCCAGTTGGTGTGGTGGATTCCATCTAAAAATATATGACCTCTTTGGTGGTGAGAAGGCTCTCCATTTGTGGAAGTCGATACTTTTGGTCATGTAGTCTCTCGAAACTCCATATATGCAACCTGAGGGTCTCGAGACATTATATCCTTAGTTATCCCGCAAAATGGGGATAACATATTACTCCTACTTAGGCACATGTGCTCATCGTAGAGTGAATAAGAACCACAATATCTCCTGGTAGACCTGTTCCTGCCAAAAATAAGACAAAATCATCAAAGCATCTAGGGTGGTGCTATCACCCTTCATCCATATACATAAAAATAAAAAATGAAAACTAATCTAGAAAAGAAAAAAATTGACATTTTTTCAAAAAATTCTAAACTAACCATGAAATCAATATACAAGTAGAGAAAAATGAAATGCATATAAACTAATATGAGAAATCAATATGCAAATGCAATACATCAAAATGACTTACCTACTTACCTGGGGGCCTCAGGGTTCTGAAGATCAGGTGATAGATGATGTAAGGTGAAGTCATACAACCAGTGCAACCAACTGGTCATGTCATCAAAGTATCTCCCCCTGTGATTAATCATGTAATACAACAAAGATAATTCAAGCACATAATAATCATGAGTATAAACACACATATGATCGATCATGAAATAAAACTCATGGAGATGGGTGGGAGGGAGGAAATCCTACTGGAAAGAGAAACAATCATCCTAATCATCCCATCTATGAAGAGGGATACCATATATAGATGACGAATCATATTCATCTTCACTCAGAAAATCAATGCTCCCTAAAGGATAAGAAAGGACAAGAGATCCCAAGAAAACCCTATGATTCCCCAAACAAGAGGAAACATGGTAAGGCACAACCTTAGAGAGAATCTCCTCCATCAGATTTAGGAAGTGTTTCTTCTTTGTCTACAAATCTCTACCCAAAGTATCAAAATGAAAGTACTTCCATTTAGTAGTGTGGACCTCAGACTGCTTTAGGCTGGCCATGACCTGGTGTCTATCAAAATTTGAGCACAATGGTTGAAATTCCTCATAGAACAAATCTGCATCCTCAAAAGGGTATGTAGCAAGGGATGACTGAATATCACTCTAAGTATGCTGCGAAAATTCATCCTTGAAGGGGGGGAACATATATGTAACCATATAATCACCAGGGTGCCAAATATATGAATCATACACGCATGAAGACCAATCCTTTGAAGATGACACTTCAACCTCCTTTGCCTAAGAGCTACCCTCAATGTCATAAATGGGGTCTCTATCAATAATTAAGAAAACCACATTCCATCTACACCTCCCAAAATGTATGAAATCATCAATGTGGTTGTCAAGTATATCTGATGGTTGTTCCATGAATTCATCAACATCATAGGAGCTAAATGCTTCTTCACAAGACTAGATAACTTTGTTTTCTTCGAAAGGGAAATTAGATAACAATGTCTCATTCAGACCTTCTGCAAGAGAAACTTCATCGAGATACCTTTTGCAATTTTATTCATTTCCGCAACAATGGAAAAAAGAATCATCAAATTTTTCAAAAGGATTATAAATCATCATGTTCTCTTCTTGATGTGCAGGAGAAGATGATGTCTAGATGTTCTCATCAAGTGGAAGGGTAGATACTTCATCTTCATCACATATCTCATCCATATATTCTTCATCAGGATATTCTTCAAGATTTTCTTCATGAATATGTTCTTCAGACAAGTCTTCATCATCTTCAATAGGATCAAAGAACTGACCATCTTGATATTGATCCATAACGAGTTTATATAGTTCCTCAGGCATGAAGAGTGGTTCATCATCATTTGGGAACTTTTCCTGGTACCCATATTTCTCATTTACAACATCGTATACTGAATCTATTCCAAAATATGAAATTACCACTTCCCGGGTTGAGTTTGGGGTAGGAATTTTCTAATAATCATTGATGATGACATCAATCTCTTCTTCTCTTTGTTGAAAAAATTAACCAAAAAATCCTTATCGAGGAAAAGTTTCATTAGTTGTTCACAAAACTCGAAATCCTCATCTCTGCTTTGTTGAGACACTAAAAAATTTCCTCATTTCTTTTGCCAACTTCCTGTCTTTCAACTATTTTTTTCAACAAACTATGGAAGAATTGTTTCTCTCAAGGCTTCAATAGGATCAAGCTCAAAATCTTCTCTTGAAAAAACATCCTTCAGGTCTTGAATTTTATCTTCAAGACTTTGAGCTTATGGTCCCCAATATTTAAGGAACTCTAAGATGATGATCGTCAAAGAAGATATGCTTCTTGGATTGTAAGAATTCTTGATCCAAATCCTCTATTCATTTCCCAAGGACAACAAGAACAACTGGAGGCATACATCCTCATGTTGTGCACTCAAAATGTCGATGCATCTAGTATACTCAACAACGTGTGCTACGACTGACAATGGATTACCATCAAAGTTTGGGAGGAGATCAAATTGGTTTATTGGGAAATATTTTGGATATTCATCAATAGCTTCGAGATACAAGGCTTTGTATACTTCATGAAATCACCACAGATCCATGTTTCCATTACTTAGGGTAATACCTCAATGGAGTCACTAGATGAGCTCAAGGATCATCAACGGAGGGAAATGGATAAGGTGGGTTCTTGGAAGGTGGAGTCTTCAGATGAGATTCAAGAGGATCTCATCAATACAGATAGAAAGGGAATGTCCCTTGGATGGAGTCACCAAGAAATATAGGGTAAAGGATTTGGGATAGATTTCCAAAGTGTCGTTAGGGTTCGGAAGAGGATTCAAAATCCTCCTTGGTAGTGGCGCCAAAATGTTATCGCACAAGTTGTAGGTTGGGAAAATATCAACCCAACCACCAATTGGCGACCACTAGGAGAGAACCTACCCAATGTCACCTTAGGTGGGTGTTCCCGTCACTTTATAGGTGAGGTAGTCACCTTAAGGGGGAAATCTTGGTGACCCTAGGGGGATTGCGACGAAAAGTGATATTTATGAGAGGATGTCCCTATAGGTAAATTATATATGATAGGAAGAGCTTGGAAAGGGGTTTTGGGAAGGTTCAAGGGCTTCCAAATGAGTTGAGTAACCCGTTGAGAGTGAAGTACCTACGTGAGACACAAATAAAATCCAATGATACTTGCAATATGTTAGTTGAAAACATAAGTTAATATTGTTATCCCTGATTGAAGAAAATGTAAATGATATATATAAACTCAATAAATATAGCAAAGGCTACAATATAAGTGCTAAGCATAAGATAAAATAAACAAGAGGAAAGCTAGTGAAAGCTATCTCAACTCATCAATGATTAAACAATAACTCTAGCACAAAAATCAAGGCTAAAACAAAAGGTTGATGCGGTGATATTATCATACTTTTGGATATAGAAAACCAATATTAAAAGAAAAAAAATCAGCCACTAGAAACCACTTCTAACTAGCCTAATGGTGTGATAGGGTTAGTAGAGAGTTAGGGAAAAATTAGGGCTAAATCCTAGGGTTATTTTAGGAGTTATTAAGCATTATAAGGTTAGTTTTTTGCAGCCCTACTGGCTATAGGTTAGTTTTATAACAACAACAAGAATTTGTGGTTGAAAGGGGATGCCTCAATCAAGCAAGGGCACCGAAGGCTCAAGGAACACTTTCCCAAAGAGACAACTTTAAAACTTGAAAATTTCATGTTTACCAAAGCATTAATTTATTTCTCCTTTAATAATTGGGTTAATGGAGTAAATCAAAGAAATATCTAGAGGTTCTACCTCCTTGTGGGTGTAAATCCTCTTATTCTGCAAGGCAAGTATCCCTAGCTAGGGTTTAGGCTAAGAGGGTGTATGCCCTTATAATTCTGTTAGAAAACCCTTTTTAAACCAATAAAATGTAAGCATAAAATGATGGAGAATAAGGTGGGTGTATATTCCCTTATACTTCCCACCTAGCTCTAGAAAATAACTTTGACTTGAATAACAAATGATAGCACAATGTAAAAAATTCTTACCAATTCAAGGAAAAAGATAAGACAAACCACCACAGTAGCTAGAGAAAATCCTTCCAAGGATAGCACATCACTTCCATCAAAAAATAACCAAATATATAGCCATACACAAGAGTACAAGAGAGTAACAGGCCAAAGATAGTGAAAATTCTAGTCCAATACTTCTCACAATGGGAGAGTTATGTTCTAAAATGAGATCTTATGATCTCTATTTATACAAAATGTCACTAAGATAGTTTTTCCACATAATTTTAGGGTAAACCAAAAGACTAGGGTTCAACAACCCTAATATTTCCCCTTTACACAAACAATATTAAGCAATTCACTTAAAAAATTATTTTACACAAAAAGGAAACCCTAACTTAAGGTGGTGTCACCCCTTTAAGGGATGTTTTTGACACTAGGAGCAAGTCGTTGGTGTTGGAGAAGTGTAGTTAGGATTCCCAAAGACACATGTCAATCATCTAGGCCATTTCTTCATGGTCAAAGCCTCATTCTCCTAAACAATTCCTTGTGTCAATGAATGATAACTTCATCACCAAACCCTAGCCTTCCTAGATGATGTCATGCCTCCAAAGGTGAAGTTTTCCCTCTCCTAGTAAAAATGTTTGTCATGTGAGGGCTAGGTCATGTTGTCCACAATGTCTTCTAGGCCTCCGAAGGTATGTCTCTCTCATTCGACATGCAGGCCCTTGGCATCCAACCTGTGGGCTTCAAGCCCCATGGAAGCCCAAGCTAGGCTTGTTCCTCCAAAACTGTACACCAAATAGGTCCTACAAAGACAAATAAGCACGCCCTCCAAGGATATCAAGTCAAAATATGATGATGAGTAAATCAAATCAATAAATGAGCCACATAAGCATGTGAATCAAATATTACCCTGCTAAACAAGTGAGTTCTCAAAGCCATTATGTGACTTTCCAATATTGGATATGGGAGGGTTGACAAGGTGTCATATTGGGTATATCTCGCCCTAGGTCAAGGAGTGATTCCCAAGTGATCTCTCTCTAAGCCATGTAAAGTGGATGAAGTGGTTAAGGATGAATACTCAATGGGCATGGGGTTCATGGCATACAAGGGGTTGTGGTGTCTCATTCATTGGTACCTTTGTAGAGGGTGTGTGGCACCTTCATTTCCAATGCAATTTTTGCAAGCCCATCACTTTTCCATTCTTTGTTTATTTCATTTTTTAAGGATGAGTTGAATACCACTATACTAGCATGGTGTCCATATAATGGCCATGTCACTCACAAATACCTTGCGGAAATGTGAAGGATAGCTCTTGATGAGACCCCCTTTTTCTCAGTTGTGCAACTAAGAGCCACTACCTTGGCTTGGTGGCCAGATGATGATAATTTCATATCATTGGATACCCATGACCATGATAGGTCATCTCGTGATGATACCTCTTATCCTCCAACTAACCCCCTAAGCATTCTATAATTTGTTCTCCTGGGTCTCCTTTTTCTTACAGATAAGTGTTTCATTGTTTTCTTGGGGATCCCTGAGCAAAACATATAGAAGGTTTATACATAGGCTTTTATATTTTACCCAACAAGAATCCCTCTAGGTCTTCATCCCCTTCTTGGTTCAATACACCCTAAAATCCAAAGATATACGGGAATGGGGGGTTTATGTGATGAAAAGTGGTAAGTATGGTCGAGAACAATACACTGGTTCTTCAAGGGAGTTCCTAGTAGCAAACCCATTCCAAAGGAAGACCACTTACTAGGGCACAATGTCAACCACCAAGGTGAAACAGGGAAAAAGGCATAATGTCCAAGCATATGTCATGAAATCTAAAGCAGTTTAAGATACAACATACTCAAATGCCTCAAATATTGAAATGAGACTCACCATAATACATGAGTTCTTGCCTCATGGAGTAAGGCCAAATTCCTTTCGGAAGCCATCTAGTGTCATAGATTCCATCTAAACATATATGACCTATATGGTGGTGATAAGGGTCTCCATCTGTGCAAGTGGATATTTTTGTTCATGTAATCTCTCGGCACTCCATATATGCAACCTAAGGGCCTCAAGACATAATCTTCTTAGTTATCCCACAAAATGGGGATACCATATGACTCCTACTAGGGACATGTGCTCACCGTAGAGTGCATGAGAACCACAACATATCCTGCTAGACCCATGCCTACCAAAACTTAGACAAAAGAATTAGAGAATCTATTGTGCTTCTATCATCTTTCATCGATATACATAAAAATAAAAATAAAAATAAAAATGAAAACTAATCTAGAAAAGAAAAATTTTGACATTTTTTTAATAATTCTGAAACTAAGAATGAAATCAATATGCAAGTAGAGAAAAATGAAATATTAAATGCATATAAACTAATATGAGAAATCAATATGAAAATGAAAGAAATCAAAATGACTTAACTACTTAATTGGGGGCCTTGGGGCCTTGAAGATCAGTTGATAGATGACGTAAGATGAAGTCATACAACCAGTGCAACCAGCTAGTCACCTCATCAAAGTATCTCCCCCTATGCTTAATCATGTAATACAACAAAGATAAGATAGACAGATAATAATCATGAGTATAAACAAACATATGATCGATCATGAAACAAAAAGCATGGAGGTGGGTGGGAGGGAAGAAATCTTGTTGGAAAGAGAAACCATCAGCCTAATAATCCCAACTATGAAGAGGAATACCATATATAGATGACAACTCGTCTTCATCTTCACTCAAAAAATCAGTTCTCCCTAAAGGTTGAGAAAGGATAAGAGATCCCAAGAAAACCCTATGGTTCCCCAAACAAGAGGAAATGGGGTAAGGCACAACCTTAGAGAGAAACTCCTCTGTTGTATTTAGGATGTGTCTCTTCTTTTTCTGCAAATACATACCCAAAGTCTCAACATGAAATTAATTCCATTTGGTAGTGTGGACCTCAGATTGCTTTAGGCTGGCCATGACCTAGTTTCTATCAAAAATTGAGCACAATGTCTGAAAGTCCTCATAGAATAAATTTGCATCCTCAAAAGGGTATGTATCAAGGGATGACTGAAGATCACTCTGAGTATGCTACAAAAATTCATCCTTGAAGGGGAAAAACATATCTATAACCATATCATCACCAGGCTATCAAATATGTGAATCATACATGCATGAAGACCAATCCTCTGAGTATGAAAATTCAACCCCCTCTGCCTGAGAGCTACCCTCAATGTCATAAATGGGGTCTCTATCAATAATGAAGCAAACCACATCCCATCTACATCTCCCAACTTGTATGAAATCATCAATGTGGTTGTCAAGTATATCCGAGGGTTGTTCATCGAATTCATCAACATCATAGGAGGTGATTACTTCTTCACAAGACTAGAGAACTTCTATTTATTCAAAAGGGAAATCATATAACAATGTCTTGTTCAGACCTTCTGCAAGAGAAAATTCAATGAGATCCCTTTGAAATTTTTCTTCATTTCCACAGTCATGGAACAATCCATCATCAAATTTTTCAAAAGGATTACAAATCATCATGTTCTCTTCTTGATGCACAAGAGAAGCAAATGTTTGTATTTTATCATCAAGTGGAAGGGAAGATACTTCATCTTCATCCCATATGTCATCCATATATTCTTCATCAATAGCTTCTTCAATATTTTCTTCATGAATATGTTCTTTTTTCAAGTCTTTTTCATCTTCATTAGGATCAAAGAACTCACTATCCTGGTCTTGATCCATAACGAGTTTATATAGTTCCTTGGGCATGAAGAGTTGTTCATCATCATTTGCGAAGTTTTCCCAGTACCCATATTTCTCGGTCACAACATCATATAATGATTATGTTCCAAAATATGCAATGACCACTTCACAGGATGATTTTGGGGTAGGCCTTTCTTCATAATCGTAGATGATGGCATCAAGCTCTTCTTCTCTTTGTTGACAAAACTTAACCAGAAAATACTTAAGCATAAAGGGGCTTATGCAGTGCAACATATTAGATATCATGAGAATTATTGGTCAGTTGCGACTAATACTCATGGATATGGGTCATAGATTAATGAATTACACTACGCAGTTAACCCAGAAAATGATATTAGAAAATGCTTATTGGGGAAAAGTTTCATTAGTTGTTCACAAAACTCAAAATCTTCATCTCTGCTTTTCTTGAGACACTCAAAACTTTCCTCATTTCTTTTGTCAACTTCTTGTCTTCAATAGGATAAAGCTCAAAACCTTATCTCAAAAAAGCATCCTCCAGGTCATGAATTGTATCTGTTGGAGTTGCCTTTCTATTAATGCATGAAATGTTATGCTTAAGCCCAAAAAGGTTGGTTTTCGAGACTTCATCTGTATCGCGATTCTCCCCCCTAAGATCGCAGTATCCCAACGTGCGAAATGGAGAAAACCTTCCTAAGTTTAATCACCATTACTAAAATACTATGCGGGGATTATCATCGCTTCGTACCTCGTACCCTCGCTCTCAGGAGTTACAAGTTGGACGTCTCTCGAGCCACTAACTCACGAAGTCGCGAAGTGGTGTTAAAGTTACCCAAGTTAGTATCAAGGACAAGTCACTTTAAACCCTAGTTAGTCACTATCGTGATTTTGAAACTCGACGATTGTTTCCCCAAAGGGAAACACCTTCATAGCCCTGATACACGAAGTCGCGATTTCCTTTAATTAAGCATGGATTAATTAAAAGGCTTAAGTAAAATCACATCTAATTCGTTACCTCGCACCTTCGCGTTTTCGGTTTTTGAAGGTTCAGTGGCTAGGAGTGAAAACACCCGATGTGACGAGTGCCGAAAAGGGGATTAGCAACTAAGTACACCAATTTGAAAGAACTAAACCAGATTAATTAGCGCCTTAAAAAAACTTTAACGCACGTGGTTTATGGATGAAATATTGAATGATCCTATGATTTTCAATGTTACGACTCGTCATGCATTTATGGCATTTATTTGAATTGCAGTGAGGTGACAGATAGTATCATCTCGTTTTTACTTCTCAATATTTTTATTAAGTGATTTGACCGTTCTGTTGGCAAGGACACCAGGGGTTTAAATGACCAAGATAGAGAGTTTTTCCTTCATTATTTTATTTTTCATTTCTATTTGAGCGCAAAGCCATTTTACCAGGATAACCATTGTTTGTGATTTTCAATTTTTTTGACAGGAGGTCCAGTTGCAAGTTTCTTTATCCTGGCTCCATGAAAAATGCCCAAGTCAACCACCAAGATTTCAGGTCAGGGTTCAGACATTGTTTCTGATACCTCGCCCTGAAGTATTAATTCTGTCAAGACATGGTCATACGTTTCCAACATTCTGCAATCTGAGTCAGTAAAATGTTTAGATGATTCTAGCGACAATGAGAAGGATGACTTATCAACCAAATACAAAATCGTCGCTCAAGTAGAGATGCACAAAATAGCAGCGAGGCCCCAACTTCTTCCCTATTTTGATATGATCAGGTGGGTGTTGGACCATGTGGACATCCCGACCAGGACGATTATTAGTGAACAGAAGGTGACGATTGGGACTTTCAGGCCAGAACATTTGCGGGCAATTTATAAATTGTCACCCACACTGAAAATTACTCACAATGTCGAATTTCTAGAAGGTTTCAAGAAGAAGGAGTGCAAGAAGTATGCAAAAAATTTATCCATTCTGATCAAAGATTGAATCTCACACCTTGCGAAATTCAAGGCTGACACTAACGGGATCTATTCAATCTCTTCCTTGGAGCCACAGTTCAATTACATAGTGATGATGACCTGCAGGTTGTATGAGAAGGAAGACACTACCCATTTTTTCCTCCCATGGGTTCCACTCATTCATACAGTTGTTGATGATTTCTCCTTCGACTAGGCCAAACTACTGTCTGACAGTCTGACCAGTCGAATTACCGAATATTGAGCACAGAGGGTGAGTAAGAAAGTAGCTTCGTTATTTATGTCTTCTTACATCATGGATGCCATCTGCTTCATGACACCCTTCCCACTAATGAACTGGAGCTAGGCTCTATCTAATATAGAGCCTATTCATGCCTACCACTTGAAGCTTTGGGAGGATAAAGCCAAAGAATGCATCTACGAGATCTTCAACTGGGTAATGTTGCCATTGCATGTCACCATCTTCAGCCAACTGCCGCCCAGGATTTTGGATAGCGTCACGACCAACCTATGTAATGTGGTAGATTGGTATATAGAGGAAGAGTTTTCATATGTCAGGGTTTTTGGCACCTCTGTTCCTCCATATGCTCTACCACTTTTCTTTCTAGATAAGCTATTGTGTCACAAGATCGCCAGGTAGACTGTGCTTAGTGGAATAAGAAAAGAGCTTAAAGGAGTATCAAAAAAGGTATGGTCGTCCTTCCCCATTCATATTGGTGCATATTCCTTGTTAGATTTTGGCCATGCGAAAGCTGAGGCTATGGTTTTAGAAGAAATGAAGCTGGTGGATATTGAATTCAAAAAGCATGACCCTAGTAAGGTTGTGATAAATCACCTGGTGAGTTTTGTCCTGAAGAGATATGAACACGAGGATTCCCCTCATGATGAAATATTCCTAGGTTCAAGG
The DNA here is from genome assembly GCA_032191745.1 of Picea mariana. Taxonomy (NCBI): domain Eukaryota; kingdom Viridiplantae; phylum Streptophyta; class Pinopsida; order Pinales; family Pinaceae; genus Picea; species Picea mariana. The sequence goes on from JASDQU010690188.1 coordinate 82,676, forward strand.
TCCTACTCTGAAGTCCTAAGTCGGATTCAAGCCCTGCCACCCAGAGATATGGCCGATTTCTTGAAATTCCAGGAGCACCAACGGAGTTGTCTCCCCCAGATTTTACAGGGTGAAGCCCCAAAGCTTCCATTTACATAGAAGACGGAAGCCAAAGGTGCAAAGGACCAAGGGAAAATAGGGGAGGCTGGAACCTCAGAGCAAGGATCCAAAGTCCCCCACAAATAGGAAGAAAACCCTGAAAAGGGTACACTAGGCAAGCAGGCCCAAGGTCAAGCAGAGATACCCTTGCAAGGATCAGGCGACTCACTATCACTCATGTCAAACAAGTCGGTCATAGATGTTACCCCGAAATGATCATCCAAGGAAGTCAGCAGTCCAATTGCTATTATCACACCCTTACAGTTCACAAAGGGGAATCTCGATGCGGGGTGGATTTT
>JASDQU010690189.1:0-38310 GCA_032191745.1 Picea mariana
CGAAGAGGAAAACTGAATCATTCTTTTTCCAGAGGCAGTAACCGAAAAAATTGAACTTTCAAAGGCTTAAATAAGCCAGATATCGGGTAAATTTAAGGCGGAAAAGTTCAGATTGAGCAGTGAAAGCGAAATCTGCTGGAAATTGATTTTTCGCAAGATCATCTCAGCGCACTAACATTCAATTATCGAGCATTGATCGAGGAGTACGTTTTCGAGGCTAGAACATTCCTCCCGCCGTTTTATTTACTTTTCTTAGCTCCCATGTTAATGTTGGAAGTAGATTAGGGCAATATTGTGTAAATACCTTGGAATTCTTCTCATCCATGCCTTCTGTTTGTCTGGTACAGTGATGGACGGCTTCTGGTTATTGGCCTTGTTGCTAAAGGTGAGTTGTGTAGTGGACGCAGGGCGGCCTTACTTCTTGAGGCCCAGAACTCTGGCGATTTTTTTTTTTACTCTTAACCGGGAGAAGCAAAAGGTAGGCGGTTTAAATTGGCTTTTTATTTCAATTTCCGTGCATCCTAGGCATTCTAGGCATATCGAATAGGCATTTTTATCTTGTCTTTATAAATTTTCTATTAGAAAACAGCAAGTTATTTCCACGTTTTTAGTGCAAAACCTCATGTTTTCCTAGATTTCATGTTTTGGTATTTCCTAAATACCAAAAGCGTATAAAAAAAACAGTAAGTTAATTGCATTCACAATCAAAAACAGCTTGTTGTTTTTGCTGTTTTCTCTGCATTTAATTTAGCATTTATTATTGAAATTGCATTATGCTGCAATGCCCATATAGAACTACAAAAAAAATGTGCATTTATATTAGTGTTTACAGCATTAGAAATAGTCATAACAGCTCGCCCAAATTTTTGTTTCATACATTAATTAATGTGTTTTCAGCTAAGGTGTTGTTTTGTTGATTTGCAGGTTAAGCGGATGGGGATTTGGGCTGGGAACGTGGCCATAGGCTCCAGTTTTCCAACTGTGCTCTGATACCAGTGGCTGGTTTGGGGTGTCTTCAGGAGCAAGCTGTGGAAGAGGAGTGAAAGAGCAGATTCAAGCGAAGGGAGACAGCATCAGAACAAGGTATTCCACCTGTTATGCAATTTGTTATGTAAATTTAGCTTGTTATGCAAATGATTATGTAAATTGTTAATTTATTTATAAAAAAAAATGGGAGCGAATATGCTAGATTAAATAAAAATTTAGTAAATTACAAATTTACTGTTCTATTTTATTTTTTGGTAGTTTAATGAAATCCTGGTCCCTACAGTTACTTTGAAGAAGCATGTATGGATATATCATTATTGAGATGAGGTCTGAGTAATCTCAATAAAGATGGAAAACTACAGTAATATGTGTTCTGATGAGACATGCTTGCATCTTTCAAAGATATTTTCTTAAAGCAATTTTGAAGTTTTTTGGAAAAACTGGCACCTACAAGAGTTTGTAGCATAGACTGTGTTTTCTCTATGCAGTGCACTACCAACTTGTCAACCTTCTTCGTGTAAGAGTTTTGATCAAAGTTGACCTGATTTTCAGTATTCATTGGATGTGTCATTGCTCTAGGTGTTGGAAAAAGGCAATGAAGGACTTCTACAACCACAAGGAAGCTCAGCTGGAGCTAAATATTTGGAATTCGAATGAGATACCTATCCCTTAGAAATAGAATCTCATGCTACCTTTTTGCATCAGTTTAGATTTGATCTGATAGGTGTCATTCAAATCCATCTTTTGAGGATCTTAGTCGAATTTGTAAGGGGTTTAAGATTGAAGACTTTTATGCACTCTTTTGTTGTAAAAACCTTGATATATATATAGGAATGACAAGCTTCTTTCATTGATATTGTTCAAACCTCTATTCATCTTTCTTATTCTGCACTTGTGAGTTGAATGTTATATTCATTTCCTAGTTTAATTAATGATTGATGATTATTATATTATCTCTGCATTAGTAAACTAAGATCACAAATCTTCTGCTGGTTATTTTCGACCTTTCACATGTGTTTTCAATATATGTGATGTTGTTGACATAGTTAGCATTCTCCATCCACCTAAGTTTTTCAAACCATCTGATCATATCTTTTGAGAGCCTTGTTTTGTCCGAGTATGTTCAAATTGTTTTGAGTGAAGGAGTGAGTGTGTGAGTTATTCATCTTTGATCCAATTTTCAATATATTATTGAGCATTTTGATTAAGTTACCCAACTCTCTTGATCTACGACCTAAAAAGACTCTTGGAGTGATAACAAATTGCATATATGGTAAACATAATCGAGTAATATTCCCATCTGGTGCTATAAGAGCAAAGGGGATCTTAGAGTTGATACACAATGATGTGTTTGGGCATGTGCATGTTCCATCACTAGGTAAATTTGTGTATTATGTTTCATTCATAGATGGTTTCTCAAGGAACACATGTATTTTTTTTCTTAGAAATAAATATGAGGTATTTGATAAATTTAAAGAGTTTAAGGCTCTGGTAGAAAATCAGACAGAGAAGAAAATAAAGGTATCGAGGACAGATAATGGTGGAGAATTATGTGGAAATGAATTCGAAGAATTCTATAAGAAGTGTGGTATAGCAAGGTAGAATACTACTCTATACACACCTTAGCATAATGGAGTTGAAGAAAGGATGAACATTAAATTGATGGAAAAAGAAAGGAGCATGCTTAGTGGTGCCAATTTAGGACAAGAATTATGGTTAGAGGTAGTGGGTACAACATGTTACTTGGTCAATCGATCACCCTCATCAACATTGGATGATAAAACTCCACACGATGTATGGACTGGTAAGAAACCATATCTTGAACATCTCAGAGTGTTTGGTTGTGATTCTTATGTACATGTTCCAAAGGCAAATAAGAGTAAGTTGGATAATAAAGTTGAAAAGTGTATCTTTATGGGTTATAAAGATGGTGTGAAAGGTTATAATCTTTGGAACCCAGAAACTAAGAAGACTTCTTACAGTCGGGATGTTGTTTTTATAGAGGTGAAAGATGTTTCCAAACATGAATTCCTACCAAGGAAAGAAGAACCTGTGAAAATAGAGTTTGAGTTAGATGATGCAAAATCTTAATCAAATGAAGAAGATGAAGAAGAAGAAGAAGAAGAACCACATACCCCAGTATTGAGGAGATCAGTGAGTGAAAAAAGGAAATTAGAAAGGTATAGTCCACCTGATTTTTGTTCTAATTTTGCTTTATCTATTACTGATGGTGATCCCAGAATTATCAGGGAAGCAATGAATTCAGAGGATAGTAAACTCTGGAAGAAGGCAATGGTTGAAGAAATGGATGCCTTGGATAAGAATGAGGCATGGGATCTAGTTGAGTTTCCAGTTGGAAGAAAATATGCTGGTAGCAAATGGTTGTTTAAGAAGAATTTTAATGAAGAAGGAAAAGTGGAGAAATACAAATCTCGGTGATGGGTGTTCTATATGCACTAAAAACACACTAAAAACCCTCAATTAAATTCTCAATCCGGGGTAAGTAAACTTAGAGTTGTAGCAATATATATGCCAAGGTAGAAGGGCTAGAGGTAGTATAGTCTAACTAAGGAAGTGGCTATCTAAGGGATAATCTATTCAAGCAAAATCTATTAATGAGCAAACCCTACTAAGAAACTTAAACTATTTACCCTAAGTAAATTTTGAGAAAAGGATCGATGGATAGTATTAAGAAGGAAAATGAAAACCCTACTTAAATAAAACTAACTTAATCATGACACTAAACAAAAGCAAACTATCTACCTAATAAGAAACAACAACAACAACAACAAACTACTTTACCTAACCTACTCAAATTCAATAAGTAACTATCCTATGAAAGAAAGTAACTAGACAAGCAACTACCCTATTAAAGAAAGTAAACAAGCAAACAAACAACTAACTAACCTATGATAAATTCTACAACAAGTAAACTAATTAAGATTACTCAATAAGCAACTAATTAAGCTAAGAAACAAGTGAACTCTATTCTTAAATTAAACTTCACAACTACTAATTTATGAAAGGAAATCTACTGAATGGAAAGCATTATTATAATAAAAGTAATTAACAACTAATATTTAACCTATGATAAGCAAACTATTCCTTAATCTAGCAAAGAAAAAAGACTAGCTATCCTATAAAATCAAGGAAACTATCTTCTAATCTATGAAAGCAAGAAAACTCAAATATAGTGTTGATGGTTATGTCTCCAGTGTCTTATAATATCACGATGGAATTTAACAATTAATGATAATTCAAGGGTGCTAAACTCAATATTGACTTCGATAGCAAAGTGAAAGTGTGAATTAGGCAATCCAGTAAGAACTTAGCCATTATAGAAACAACATCAACTATCCTGCATATCCATGTGATTATTCAATCATGCATTAATCATCAACAGTATAAAGACACTATTCTAGTAAATTCAATTACATTCTATACTAATTAAGCAAACTCATACTACACTAAACTAAATAATCAACTTTGAATTGAAATTGCAACTTAGATCTAAGAAATAAATTGCATAAAGTAAACTAAACTAGTCCTATTTTAACAATTCAAATTGCAAAAGAGGAAATGCTCATAAAACATAAATTAAATACTATTTCAGCATATGACAAGAAATCAAATGAGAAAACTAAATGACAATTTAAATAAGAAAATCTAAATAACAACTAGATAAACAAACTGGAATTGAAAACTAAGGACTAATAACTATCCTAACTATCCATCCACCGAAGCCCTGTCAAAGAAATCATGAATTAAAAACTCTGTTCTTAAACTCTATTTTAGCATAAAAGAAAATCTAATTTATCATCTAGTTATACACATGGTTAGTATCTAAGCTTGCAATGTTATCTCCTATCAACTAACAGATCATTGCATATTAACAATAGCCTCCATAACAACCTGCAAAACTGAACTAAACTAATTAAATTATAAAGAACAATTTATACAATAAAGAAGCATAATGAAAAACTCATGTACATGAAATGAATAAAATGACAACTGCACTATTCAATTCACAAGAAAACTAAGTGGATATTCACCCAGACTGTTGGTGGGTCCCCCAACAAGTCATGGCTACTCTTCAAAGGTGAACCACGAGCTCAACAACACGAATTCAACATTAAAAATCCAAAGCGTAGTCTTTACACAGTTTTAGCAAAATGAAAATAGCAAAACAAAGATGAATTCTCTTTGTCTCTCTAACACTCTACTTAACAATTGTCTGACTAGTGAGGTGGTATTTATAAGTTTTACAAGCTGAGAGGTCGACCAATGGAAGGGTCGACCTTCTCTAAAAACAACAAATCACATTTAATATGCCCTAACTGTTGGTGGCTTCTAGAAATAAGGTGAGCCAATAATTGCCTAGCATAACAATCCAAATTGAGTTGTTAGAAGGTTAGTATATGGAGGCCACGAGCACAAGCAAAACCCAAGTCTTTGATTTTCCCATCGTTGGCCGCTGATATTCTAACCGTGAAATCGCCTATGGTTTTTGTGCAGGATGGAGTACCAGACTGAGTGTCGGATGGAGTACTGGATGCAAAAACAAGCTGCGATTTTTCCCTGCAAAAAACAAAATGCGAATTAGTTCCCGAGAATCATAAAAACATGTTGATTTAAACTCAAAATCGTCACAAAACATGAATCATGCATACCTGGTGTGAATCATAGTGATTTGACACAAAAACTCTTCAAAACAAGAAAACACATATACATATTCGGCCAAAAAGGATCTACTCAACGTCATTAAATCAATCATATCATGGGCCCAACATTACCCCCACACTTAAGATTTTGCAAGTCCCACTGCAAACAAAAATAAGTTTCCCCTCATGACTAAGCTTGTTGAGGAGGATCAACTTTAGAAGCTTCTCCTTCTTGCTGTGAATATTTGGTCTTGTGCCTATTGTGTTTCTTCAATTGTTCCCTAAGGTTGCAGTTGGATTTGGTCATATCATCAACCAATCTTTGAAGGGAATTCACCTCTGCTTGGAGGATTGCATGATCATGGTGAATATGTGTGTCCATAGTCTTCCTATCTTCCAACTGTTGCAACAGCTGAAAATTCTCTTTTTGTAGCTTCTCAATGGTTGGAGCAGGATTAATTATCTCATAGGAAGGCTTAGATCCTTTGAAAGATGTAGTGTCTATCATTCTTAGGATCTGGGGTAGGCATCGGTGAGGTAGGACTAATAAGGGGTTTATGAGGAGAAGTAGGTTCAGATTTTTTCTTTATTTGTGGATTCAATTCATCTATGGTCACTTCCCTAAGTATTTTGTGAGGACTCTCGAGATCGAAGGACAATTAGATAGGATCTGAAGTAGTCAGGGGTTTTGCATAAGGTTTTCCTCTTGTGCTCCGGGTACTCTCTTGAAAGGGTCCTCTATTGAATCAATTAGCCCCTCTCCTATTGGTGGGAACTATAGGAAAGTCTTTTTGAATTACTTCTTGGAGCTTTTTGGGTGTAGGATCAAGAGATATTGAAGGCATCGCGGGATAACAATAAGCTTCTTGGTATTTTTGCCCGATGAGACTGCAGGGGTTTCAACAAGCTTATTGAATTTTTGTTCCGGTAACAAAATGGCTTGTGCAGGAGGGTTTGGAGTCCTTGGAGAGTTGAGTTTAGATGGAGAAATAGTCCTTAGATCCAATGTCTTTTTTCTAGTCTTGATTGCCAAGTGAGGGTTTGCAAATTGATAAATGAATGCATCCCAAGTTTGCCCCTGCTTTTCCAATTTAGATAAAATAAGGAGTTTGATCAGGCCATGGTGAAAGAGGCTTTTGTGGGGGTTGTTTGCATTCTTCCTCACTTGAGAGGACATCTTCTCCAAGCTCTTTAAAAAGTAGAAGGGAAAATTCAATGGTTTATTGAATTGGAAGTGAGCTAACAATCTAAAATGATAGGCTTTAAAGGTGGAATATCTACCTTCACATGTGATCAACCTGGTGATGACTATGAGAGGGTTGATCAAATCCTCTTTTATCCACTCCTTGGAGTATCCTTTATCTCCAGAGATGTTCTGGAATTCTGGTTTAAAAACCCTGTTATATCTTGAGCGCAACAGCTGGTGGTTTTTAAACCATCTATCTCCCACTCTTGGAAGCTTTGTGGCTACAACTATGGATTCCTCTGAGACCCAAAAGGTGAGAGACCCCATGCACACTGTCTTCCCATACAAATAGAGGGTGAATTGCATTAAGATGCCATCATCATGGCCCTGCAAGTTGGATAGAAATGGACTGCATCCTGCGTGCAAAAACACCTCCCTGCACTATGCAAACTCAGGGATGGCGAAGAGGTCTGCATAGGAAGACGGTTCATACCATTTGAGCATCATGATGGTATGAAGAAATGAAAAAAGGTGAAATTCACCAAGAGAGGGTGCAATCGAGCCAAGGAATGACACGATTTGAACAGAGGTCAAGCACAATTTGAACAGAGGAACAAATAAACAGAGGTTGAGCGCGTTTTAAAGCAAGGGAAAATGAAAATGGCAGCGGTGAATTTCAATAATATGATAACCCAATCCCATTTTTGAATGCACCTAGGGTGGAAGTGGTTGCACACAAGCATGCACGAGTTTCCATGTGTAAGCAAATTCGAATTTGAAGGCTCGTTTTTGGGGGAAATCTTAATGATGCGAAGTTAGATCAATGTCCAAGTCTTTTGACTTGGACATTTGATCATGAAAATGTCTAAGGTTGCATTCTCAATATTGATTTCCCTAAACCAATTGAATTAAATCTCATTGATTCACAGTTACCTGAAATTATGGACAGTTACTGGTGTGTATATTCATATGGCACTTCATTCGACACCTCATACGACACTTCATACTGCACCTCATACGACACTTCATATGGTACCTTTGTGTTAAATGCATTTTTTAACTCCTGTAATGGATAGCCTGCAATATTGGAATGGTTTTGACAGTCACAATGATTAAGAGTGGAGGCAGAGTGTTCCATTGTTATTTATTTTTCCACCATGCTTACTCAATCCACTCGCATAAGACATGTAATTTCAATCCTATAATGAACAACCTGTAATGAAAATAAACTAATAAAGTGGCTTGTTAAGGATATGTACAAAAAATTATAGCACACAGGGGATTTAGCATTTCAAAAATAAAATGACTGCTGATGTAATATCATGTATCATGAAAACAATACATAAATTTTTACAAAGATTTACTTCTCTAGGCAGTGATCATTTGTCAACTCATGAACCCCTCCCCCGCACCTAAGTATTGTGACACCTCACAATAAAAAATATAGGAAACCAGTCAGTTCTCCCAATAGCCGAAGATTTACAGCTTGTTAAGTGTAGAGATAAATTTCACCCATTGGTCTGACGAGATGGTTAAAATATGGCCCCACCTATAGGATAAGAGATCTTATATATAGATAAGAAGAGGTAGGCAAGATAGTTTCAAGATAGTCTTAGAGTTAGTTCCCATGGAAAGTTTATGGATTTCATTAACATTAGCTTAACCATACATACTTCATGTCATCTTTGTCTACAAGTAATGTTGTACATCAGGACACGTTTAAATTTATTATTTATTTTTTGTTAGATTACCATCCTTGCTAGGTAGAATGCCCCACTTCCGGGAAGCATGTTCAGTAATCCGACGAGTTTACCTAGTCATACCACATGCCGGTACCCACTGCCAACAAACCTATTCAGTATCCTGGCGGGTTAGCCTCTTACACCCTCAGAGACTGGCCCTCCATCTTTTAAGATTTTAGTATAAGATTTCTTTGTGCAAGAAGATGGGGGGACAACTCCGAAAACAACTTTTTCTTTCTCTTTTTTTCAATTGGGATGGTATTTATGTTAGAGGATGAATTTCTGTTATATTCCTTAGTGATTGTCCTGATGTAAGGGGTACTTAAGAGGATGTGGTCTATCTAAAGATATGATATAATCAAGCTATTTAGTGTGTAGTGGAAGGTACCATTGAGAAAGAACAGAAAGGTATCTCTAGGCTCAACTCACTTTCTTCTTTTGCAAGTTATTGTGATGTTTCCATGAATAACCGCTAATCCGACCTCCTTGTTAATTTTTAATAAAGATATTTTACTCACTTACTTAGGTTTTTTCGGAAAACTGTACGAGAGACCTCTAAGCTTGATGGTTATGGTATCACTTCCTTATATATTGGTGAATATTTTCAAGAACAACTTCTATTTAAAATTCCTTAAGAAAAAGAGAAGATGAACATTTTTAAAAAAATATGGCTAATTACCGCAAGTCAATATTCATTTGATGCTTAGCAGACAACAAGGTTCAAGTGTAACAATGTTTTGAATAAAAATACTTCTTTTATATTTCCTTGAAATTGTCTACTCCTGTTACACATGATTTTGGTCACTCTGGTGATGTCTCTACAAGTGATGTATTCAGGCTCCCACAAGGACTTTTTACCTGAGAAAAAGTGACTACTGTCTTCTTCCAAAAAACAATTTTTTAAGGTGAGTTCGCAGGCTGCCTATATTACAGGGTGCGAAAATCCTTCATTCTCATAGGCAACCCAAACTTAGGGTGCAAACTGTTCACAAGCTTCTCTATAGGTAGGGTACGAACCTGTTTCAAAGCTTGGAAAAGAGAAGAGGTCACGGAGGTTCTAGAAGGGAATCTTCTAGAAAATGAGTTGGCATTTGCATGGTTGGCATCCTACTGACTTCTCATATTTAGTGGGATCATCCTCATCCATTTAACCATCTCTCCTTCTCCTATATATTGAAAGGTTTCTCATGGAAAAGGTTAAGCAAGATTGAATGAAGAATTGGTGAAAGAATTGTGTGAAGAACTCTATTTGGATAGAACCTTGAAGGCTCTATTTGGTCTATCAAGTTGTATTGGATCTTCTTCATGATAGTGCAGAGCAAGTGTGTGTGTTGGATCCAATAGTCACTGAAAGGAAGCTTGTGACATCAAGGCGATCCGGTTGTATCTTCTACTTTCATTTAATATAATACAGCGGCATTTCCCTTTCCCATAAAATTACTCTTATTTTATTGCATAACTCCTTGATCATATGCATAGGTTGACATTGAATATACTTTGCTACCTTCACTTTGGTTGGTTTGTGTTGTCTTGGACCTGATTTCACAAGAGCACCGGAGTGAAGTGGGAACAACAGAGACTTAAGGAAGCGATATAAAGGCATGTCACTCATTCCTTCTTAGTAGTAGATTCAATGACTGCAACTTAGGGAAAGAGTCATGTCCTGTCCTATTTTGTTCTAGATCTAGGTGGATCTAGGGAGATCTGTTAGTGTCCTCGCCTATCTAATAACAAAATTGGTGACTCCATTAGGGATACAACCCATTTTGGTGGATTTTTCTTGGCCATTTTCTCTTGACCTACCCTTTTTCATTCCCAATCAATCTTTAAGTCTTGAGGAGATCCTCACAGACTCCTTGGATCCAGAAGTTCCCTCAAAAGTCATGTCATTTTTCCAAAATTTGCTTGATTACAAACCTCCTCGCACTGCACATGTTTGTAGCCTGTGAGAATAATTGAGGTTCACACCCTAGTGTTCAGTTCAATGCAAACTTCTTGCAATCTTCCTGTGTCTAGCTTACGAGAATCCTTAATTCTCTCACTATACCCCATTGTCAGACTGCGAACTCACTTGTAAAATTTTTGGATTAAGTCTTTTGTATCTTCAGATGCCTAGATTGGTTGGTGTGTCTGGAAATAACTTCTTTGACCAGTGATTGAATGTTTCTTGACTTCAAATCTCGCGAATGATTAGTTTTCGGAAATCAAAAGCTCTTCTTGTTCATTTTTTTATCAATTTTTACCTCTTGACCTTTTCTTAAAAAGGGTATAATCTCCGATTCTGAAATCCGAGTGATTGTTTGGTCGGGAGCCTTTGATTGGATTAAAAGTTGAGATTAATTGTCCTTTTCAATTGCTTATTTGGAAAATTGTTACCCATGTGCATTTGAAGAGACTGGTCTTGTCAGCTTGTTATTTTTGTCTTCATTGAAAGATCGATTTGGGTGTTTGTTGTGTATTTCTTTTTCGTTGGTTGCTTACTTTTTCTTAGTTCCATCCCCGTTTCTTGGTTTCTAATAAAAATTAAAGACATTTTCTTTTTTTTAAGCAACTTTTTATTTGAAAATATTGGCATTCAAGTATTGAAAGAGAACGAATAGAGAATTTGCATTGTTCATGATTGTTTGATATTACATTTCAGAGAAGATCATACATCGTAGTTCACATTGTTCTAGAAAAATACTCTTTCCCACCTGTAAATATGATTCATTGAACAAAAAATTGTATCATTCATTCTTATTTATGCATTGTTGGGTTATAGTCTCACACAAAACTGGTTTCATTTCTGCCTCCTTTTGAGTAACAACAACTTCTAATAATATTGCACAATTTTAAAATTCAACTAGTAACTTTTTCTAGGGCTCTTTTACACCAACATTAGCTAGGGTAGAGCTTTGGAATAGGCAGTGAGACACACTCTCCAAAGCACAAAACACACAATAGTATTTTGTGATATGGAGTGTCAAATTCCATTTGCAACATTTTGTCCTGGGAAGCCCTTCTCACACAAGGGTCAAACCTGAGGTCGCATTGAGATTGACAGAGTTACTCACCCTGCTTCGTTGATATCGGTGTAGAGATTGCACATATTATGGGGGTCACTTGAAGGTATACCCACAATGATGAGTGGAAGCCTCTCAAGATGATTTTGGGCTAGATACCCTATCCTTGCATGTGGATCGGACTGTTGACTGTTCCCCCAGGCATTATTGTTGTTGGTGGTAACCTTAGTAGCCTATCTTCTTAGGGTCTTACACAAGGTGACTCTGAAGGGGTAAGTCTTCACGGTACCTGGAATCGACGTTGGCCAGACTCACTTGGGATCCTTGGAGGGTATACCCATGATTGTGTGTGGGAGCTTGCACCAGGGTGTAAGTCCGTTAAGCAGGTCATCAATGTAAATTTTCCACCCTGGCCCAACCCCTTCTTGTCTCATCGTTGCGACGTTGGATTTCATCACCAACTAGTGACTTCAGAATTAGAAGGTCTTGTTTGCTTGTTTTTGCTTCCTAGATTTTGTTAGCGCATGCTGTTTGTTTACTCAAGTTGGCCATAGAATTTCTTTCATAAAATTATAACTCGATCACAATTGACCCTCCATGCCGTTCACATAGAATGCAAGGCCTACCCCCAGAAGATCTGAAAGGTTCTCAACCCTTTCCTACCAACTCACCGGAGGGCTCTCCTCAACAGAGTGAAGTCCAAGACGTTTCCACTCCACCAGTGGAAAGAACTAACTCTTTAGAACAGTTCCAAATTACCAATTCTCGAGAGGACTTTCGACTTCCTCCTGACTCCGAGAGACGTATTGTGCGAGTGAATTCTTTCGGAGATATAGTTGTTCATTCTTCTAGATCACCAACCAAACCTTTCATAGGACCTGAGGGTCAAGATATTTTTTGGACTACTGGCATTTTTAGACAGGATCTCTTTAGCTCAGGAGCAGGCATTGATATCACTGTTGCACCTGAGCTGCCCAAAACATCTGATCCAGACGCAGTACCTTTTACTACTACCTATTATTTTCTTGGTACAGACGCTCCGCTAGCTAACCATATCTTGACTATCCCTCTACAAATGGTCCATTACACAATGGTCCCAGATACTACGAGTCCTCACACCAGGATTACAACGGCTAGCCAAGCCCCCATTGGCACACCTCTTTCGCCCAGATTCACCCCAACCCTTCTGCCTGGATATCATGCATTGAATTCTTCTATTCCTGCTCTTACACAAATCTAATTTGGGACTCCTGGCATTTCCACTTCTTTTGGGCACCATCTCATTCTCGGTTTTATTCTGACACTTCCTTCGACCCCCTTTCAGAGGATCTCTTCCATCCTCTATTGGAGGCACCGACCCTAGCGGCACCATCCCGTCTTTCACACCTAATCACCAGATTCCTATTGGTGGAAAATTTCACCAAGGAGGCCAAACCCAATCCCCTTTTGCAGGACAAATCCCAATTGGGATACAACCCCCGATTGGAGGGTAACCCCCATCGACCCCACCCTATGGACAAAAAATACCTCCATCCTTGGCCCAATATTGGAATTATCTTATACATCATAATCCTCACTCGACTGGGGGGCAACAGCCTCAAGCTAGCTCTGTCATACCCCCTAGTACAGGCCAACCATATCTAGGCACATCTAATCCTATTTGGAGCTCGAACGCTCAACCTGACGCCCCTGTTCAAGGGTACAACCCTATGAATTACTTGCCTCCACACCAACTACCGAATCTTCCCGGATCTTCACATTATATGCAAGCTGCTTATGGTCCCACTGGTCTATTGACGAGACTCCCTCCCCAAAGTCACCAATACCCACATGTGAATAGACAGTTACCCTTCTTAGCCACCCTGGACCTCCCTGATCTGTCGAGGATTTTAAATGATCCGATACGTCACTCTCCTCAATGGCCCACCATACTGGCCAAACTACCATCTGACATCCCTAAATTCAATGGTAAACTGAGAGAGGACCCAAACAATCATGTAATGACTTTTCACCTTTGGTGCTCATCCAACTCCTTGATGGATGACTCTATTCGTTTACACCTTTTTCAGTGAACCCTCACAGGTTTCGCTGTGAAGTGGTATATAGAATTATCACGAGGCTTCTTCACCGACTTCAACACCCTCGCTATGGCTTTCCTCACCCACTACTAGTTACCGATCTGCTACGAAATGAGAACCGATATTTTGAGTTCTTTCAAACAAACCAAAGCCACTCATATCTCTAATCACATTCATGAGTGGCGACAGAGACGATGTCTCATCAAACTCAAAATTCCTGATCAGTTATTGGCAGAGTGGTTCACAAAATCATTCGTGTACGACATTGCTCGTGACATTGCTATGGGTGGAGTTGTCATGGAAGAATAGGAAATATGTCGTGCTCAATACCTTGACCTCTTTTACTCACAAACAGGGACTCTTTACGACTTACTCCCTTACGCACCTCGTCCTTCTACTTCCGCTACTTCAACTAGTCCTGCTGCTTCTCATGCCGCTGACGGTGTGATTGGCACTTTCCATGCCCAACCTCATTCCTTCCAAACCTCTAGCAACAACCCCAAACCCATTTCTTCTAATGTTCAAAATGCTCCGTCTCCTACCCCTCCCATCGGCAAGACTTCTGAGGTAAACTCTGTTCAATCTACCCCCGTCGGCAAAAATAAATCCAAAAAGGGAAAGGGTAAGAATAAGGAGGATAAAAATAATCTGCAATCTGAGAAAACCAAAACACCACTCATTGATGATAGGGATAAGCACAAACCCCGATACCCTTGTCTTATCTGTGGTGATGATCACTACATTAAGGATTTTCCACGATGAGCCGAGGTTACTAAGTTCCTTCAAGGGACCCTGAAACCCCCCACTCTGACCATGTTATCACAACCCTTCCCCTCTCAACAATAGGCCCAATTGGTCATTCATGACCAACCTTCCCCCTCCAATACATCCTATGTCTTAATATGTATAGGTGATTCAAAGAAGAATGACATCACACTTACCACTCGAGCCAAAGATTATTCTTCCTCCAAAGAGAAAGTTGATGCAATACCTCCTTCGTTGGTCCAACCATCTCCCATGACTCCACCTAACAATGATCCTCTTCATCTTGAACGACTGAGCCTAGATACAGTCCTTTTCCCTCCTCCAAAGGGTGTTGTTCGAAAATCGGCTTTCAATCCTCATGCACATGCTGCCCAGAACTATAGTATTGTTGAAGATCTGGCCCAAGCACCATCCGCGATGTCAGCCCTCGAAGTCCTTCAGAGTTTTCCTATACAACGAAAGGCACTGTTGAAATCTATTGGTGGAAACGACCCTACAGATACAAATTTAATAATTTTTTACTTGGAAGATCACATTCCAAGGTTAACCCCTCAACTCGCATTCCAAATCCAAGTTATTGTCTCTAACAAAAGCATTTGTAGAACAGTTATTGATGAGGGTGCCTTGACCTGTGTCATGTATATTACCTGCTAGAAAGCCATCGAATCTCCTTCTTTGAATGAATCCCACAACATGCTCAAAGACTTCAATGGCTCTATTTTTAAGCCTTACGGTGTCCTCCCTTCGTTGCCTATTACGTTAGAAGGAAAAAAGGTCAATGTTGAAGTGGAGGTCTTTGACGCTCCTCTCGATTACAACCTTCTACTTGGTCGTAGCTAAATCGATTCCATGCGTGCAATTGTGTCCACTCTTTTCTGTGTCGTGCATTTCCCACATCAAGGAAAAGTAGTTACCATAGACCAATTGGCCTTCTTTCACTCTGATGCACGTACCGACAACGTACCTTTCATTGCAAAAACCCCCCTGGATATGAGAACTTTGGTGTGGGTCTTCTTAAAGATTCCTCTTTGATGGGTACTTTCCCCATTCCACCACCCGATGTTCCACATCTGTTTGTCGCCTTGATCAACATGATCTCCAACTCTGTTCACGGAACCCCTGCGTCTTACGACCCGTGGATGGTACCCAACCCCGACGATCATCTTTGTTATGGTGACGAAATGCCTTTGAGTCCGATCGAATCTACTTATCAAGCCATTCAATCGGCAACCCCTTCCTCCCCCTCTCTTGGTGCTTTATCTTCGGATCCATTCCGCAACATTTTTCCTACAGACGAGACGATTATGTCTATTATGTCCGTGGAAGATACCCCTTGGGATGATGGACATCATCGTTCCATCCTCTTCCTGGAACAACACACTATCGAGGGTTACCAACAACTCCCAACCCCATCAACCGTTGTCATCATTTCTACCATTCCCAAGTCTACACACGACATGTTCTACGAAGGGAACTTAAGTAATATCTCACCCACCATCCCCCTCGACATATCCATCAAAGCTGGAGTTATTGAAAATGTGCATATCAGAGCTTCGTGTTCCCATGATGAATTTGTCACCTACAAGTCTCTTTTCCAAGAATTGTGTGACGTCTTTGGATGGAGCTATGAAGAAATGTCGGGGATTGACCCCGACATTGTGGTACATGAGATTAAGACATACTTGGGTGCTAAACCTGGCTTGAAGTTGATAAACTTCTCAAAGATGGCTTTATTTACCCTGTGGCTCTAACTGACTGGGTTTCCAATCTTGTTCCACTTGACAAGAAACAAGGCACAATCCGCTTGTGCATTGATTATAGGGACATTAACAAAGCTTATCCTAAAGACAACTTTCCTACCCCCTTCATTGACTAGATCATCAATGATTGCGCTGGAAGTGAAATCTTCTCTTTGATGGATGGTTTCTCCGGATATAACCAAATCAATATCGTACCCGTGGACCAACACAAGACCACTTTTATTTGTCCTTTGGGCACTTTCACCTACTGGAAACTTCCATTCGGTTTAAAGAATGTCGGCACAACTTTTCAACCTACTATGTCTTACGCCTTTCATGATATAAAGCACATCGTGCAGCCATATCTAGATGACTTACCCGCTCATTCCATGCGCCGTGTAGATCATCCAATACACCTCCACGCCATTTTCCTTCGATGTCAGTTTTAACACATACGCTTGAATCCCCAAAAATGTGTTTTTTGCGTAGAATCCAGCCGACTTCTAAGCTTTATTGTTTCACATCATGGGATCAGGGTAGATCCTTTAAAGGTCGAGGTGATTCTCAATCTCCCTCCTCCTTCCTCACTTCACTAGTTACAAAGTTTGCAAGGGAAGGCAAACTTTCTCCGTCATTTCATCCTGAACTATGCTGAGCTAAATCTTGGATTTACGCGACTACTCAAGAAAGGTTCTGAGTTCGTATGGGATACCACTGCCAACAAAGATTTCTAAGATTTTAAACTATCTTTGACATGTACCCCACTACTCTTCCCACCTGATTATAGTCGAGTTATTTCCTTTACCTCGCAGCCTCGGACTATACCATCACTATGATTCTCATTCAGGAGGATGATTCTCATGACGAATATGTCATCTATTACTTGAGTCGGAGTCTCATGACTACCGAAACCAAGTATTTACATGTTGAAAAATTGGCCTTAGCAGCCATCCAAGCTGTTCAACATTTCCAGCACTATATCCTTTCTCGCAAGACTACGGTAATTTCTAACTGCAACCCTATGCAGCACATTCTTACACGCCAATTGCTAGGAGGGAAATACTCCAAATGGATTGTAATACTCCAGGATTTTGACTTAGAATTCAAATTCACTAAGTCTAATACATCCTTGTTGTTTGCCGAGTTGATATGTGACCTTCCCTGCTCTGAGACGGAAAATGTAGTAGCCGATTCATTACCCGATGAATCCCTTTTCCTGATTAGTTTCGATGACCTTTGGTACGGAGATATAATCATATATCTCCAGACCCATACTTTCCGACCCAATTTGTCTAGCACTAATCGTCGTCAAATATGCTACCAAGCCCGTCAGTATATTATCCTCGGTGATACTCTTTATTGTCGTGGGATTGAATCTGTTTTTCGACGCTGCCTCACATTTGACGAAGCCGAGAAAGCCCTAAATGACTGCCATTATGGAGCCTGTGGTGGTCACATGTCTGGGTATGCTACTGTCTAGAAGATCTTATGAGCAGGGTATTTTTGGCCTTCTTTATTCAACGATTGTATAATTTCCATCCAAAAATTCCACGCTTGCCAAACCTACAACAATAAAATACGATCACACCATGCTCCTCTACACCCTGTGGTTTCCGTTGGTCCTTTTGCGAAATGGGGTATTGATTTCATGAAATGTCACCCTCACTCGGCCGGGGGGCATGGATACATTATTGTAGCCATAGATTATTTTACAAAATGGGCCAAGGCGATGCCAACATTCGATAATACCGGAAGGACTACAACATTATTTATATTCAATCACATCATTGCTCGGTTTGGTGTTCCTCAAGCTATCATTACTGACCATGGTAGCCACTTTAGAAACTTCATGATGTTCGAACTCACTGAAAAGTTGGGTCTTTTCCATGAAAACTCAACACCCTATTACCGATAAGCCAACAACCAAGTTGAAGCAATAAACAAAATCCTCATTACCATGCTTCGACGAATGATAGGGATTCACAAAATGAGTTGGCACCCGATTTTGTTTTCATCATTGTGGGCTTACCGGACATCCATTAAGTCTGCTACCAGATTTACACCATTCGCGTTAGTCTATGGTCTAGAAGCTATCTTTCCAATTGAATGTGAGATACCCTCCCTAAAACTAGCTGTCAAACTTCTCCCAAACACTTCTACCAAAGAAGAACGCTTTTTGTATCTCATGCAATTAGACGAAACTCGTCGCGATGCCACCCTAGTTATAGAAGCCCAGAAGAAATGCGTCAAAGCCCAATACGAAAAACATGTCAAGCCACGTGTTTTCTCCGAAGGCGACCTGGTTCTCCTTTACGAACAAGATCGAGATATGCTAGGAGATGAAAAATTTGAAGCTATGTGGCGAGGTCCTTTTATCATCAGACGAGTTTTGGAGAAAGGAGCTTACGCGTTAGTGGACTATGACGGTATCCCTTTGAGTGAACCCAGAAATGGGTTATACTTAAAGAAGTACTATGCTTAAGACCACCTAAGCATGAGTGCTTGTATTTTATTGTATCATACTTTTTGTTACTTTAGTATGCTTTTTTAGTTATTTGGTCTCTACCCTCGACCACTTATCTTGCGTTGTGCTTGGTTTCCAGATGTCGAAGTCTTCGCCACCCCACATTGGCTTCGCCGATGGCGCTAGCCATAGTACTCAGAACCTTGCTTCTGCTGCATGGACAATTTAAGCCCCTACAAATGAACTTATCAGTCTACGAGGTGTGTGCCTTAGTCGTGCGACCAATAATATTGCAGAATATAACATCATCATCGAATTGTTGATTGATGCTATTTCACTTGATATCTGCCACCTGGTTATACGACTCGATTCGTAGCTAGTAGTACTACAGTTAAGTAACGTCTATGCTATCCGAAGTCCTACTTTATTACGAGTATATTTACGAATTCGCCTCTTGGAACGTTATTTTGATTATATCGAATATTAGCACATTCCTAGATGTCTAAATACATTGATTGATGCATTAGCTAACTATGTGTTAGATAGACATTTGGGACATTTATGAACCAATCACACATCACATGTATAACAAAACACAAAATAAGATGGTAGAATCCGTATATATGTATATAACGATCAAAAGTTTTTACAAAAATTTTCTGTCCAAGGATCAAAATCTCAAAATACAAAGCCCATATCTTCTACAAAATAGCGTCACAGATGACGCTCACAATAACACACAACTGCTCGGGCTACCCTATGAAGTAGTCGACTGAGAGACTCAGACATGCCCACAGTATGGTGCTGGTAACATCTCAGAATCTCCCCAATAGCAATATCCAGGACATCCGCGGTCAACCCCTCCAAGTTCTACTCCACTGCCTCGTAGTCTTCAGCATCCCATATCACCATTGGAGTCGCTTCTCCTCGTCATTGAATAGGAGACGTTCCTGGAGGCCGATATGGCCCCACATTTGTGTCATCAAAAATAAAATTTTTGATTAGTTCTTCGATAAACATAAAAAAATTTCATATAATAAAATTTGCAAAAATATTTAAAAAGAACAAAATGTGTACTTCTTACCTAAGTAACCCCACTAAGCATCCTCAGGCAGGGCCAAATCTGGATCCCCTCGTAAATCCAAACCAGCATATGCATAGTCGTCAATCATCAACATATGGGGCCTCAACCAGTCGAAAAATGAATCATTATACTTGATTATAGGCCCTGCTATGTGTTGAGCCATGAGGTTGCACCACCTCAGCATCCTCGAATCCTGTGGGGTCGATAAACCCCAATCAACGTGTAGTCGCATCAGTGGGACCCTCTCGAGGAAGAATGACACCAAAAGTGATCCATACACAAACTGCTTCAAGTCACCCTTTCTGCACTTCGTCAATTGTCTCTTCATACTGCGGAGAACTGCATCTGACCAGTTGAAGACCTGAGGCTCTGTGCACTCTATGGCATATTGGAAATAACTCTGGAGAGCCATGTGTGGAGCCGCACTCCCAGCCATGCGTACAATAGTAAAGAATATGGTCCGTAGGGTCAGATCTTGGACACCCCAAATGACAACCTTACCCTTGCTTCTCTCTGCCTTGGGAACACAATACTGGCGACAATACTTTCTCATAGGGAGTCCGCCACCTCTACCTCCAGTCAAAGTAGCATGGAATCCACGCCATGACAACCCTGTTAGAAAATAGATATCCTCGATATCTAGGGTCAGTGTATGGACTCCCATGTGAAATAACTGTTGGTCCACGTCCTACATGTGGACCAAATATTCCAACAACCTGAGTTGGGCTCTCATGCTTGGAATCCTGAAAAATTTAAATAGCCCACAGTCCCAGAGGGCAGTGACTATACTTGGGTCATTCCTGACAATGGCATCATCCTCCTCATGTTTCCTTTCTCTCCATTCCAACATTGTGATGGTCAAACACCTACAAAAGAGCCATGAGAGGGAAGTCAAAAACTTGTTTTAAACTCTTGCATAATTTTTATTGAGCAAAACCTTACTTCAAAATCCATTTTTTGGCCCCCGCAGGTGAGCCTTTTGCACAGTGCGAGATTCTCGCAGGTGCCCTGAAGGCCACCTGTGAGAATCCTAGATTCTCACAGGTCCCGCATGACCCACCTGCGAGAATGCTTGGGCGCGGGTTCCGACCCCAAAATGGACTCAAAACCCAAAACATTGCCAATAAAAACCAAAAATAAACCATGGAAAAGTTAGAGAATCAAGAGATTACCTCGTTGGCTGAGACGGTTCGCCGAATGATCGCATGTGCCTCCCGCAATTGAGCAAAGAAATTTGGGGGAAAATGAGGTATGTTGGACAAGTTTTTGGCAAAGTCACAATGAAATGGTAAAAAGCCCTTTTTACCCATATTTATTCACTTTTTACTATTTTTTATTGATTTTTTATATTATTTTTATTACTCTGTCTATAAAACCTAATACCCTAATAGCCTTGTGAGTGTGGTTTTTTGTAGATATCACAACTTCGAAGTTCGAACGGGGGGGTACGGGTGTTTTTTCTTTTGTCGCATGTACGAATACTTTTTTAGGGTTTTTTAGAAAAAACCTCGAGCTCAGTATTCATTCTTTCTCACGCTCGAAAATATATGAGAACGTAACCGAGTATACTTTTTATCATCTTTTCATACTCTTCATGGTAACACAAAAACGACGAACATTGAGTATCTTTTAAGATCTTTTCACGCTCCATAAAAATGAAAAGATGGCCAAGCGATCTTGTTCTTTTCACGCTCGTTAAAGTATTTGAAAAAACATTCAACAGGCGATGGTTTATCACTTTTTTGGTCTCGTCGAAGTCTTTTAGGAAAAAGGAACTAGGAGAGTTCTCTTTAAGTGTTTTTCAGACTCTCAAAACATGAAAAACCACTGAGTTTTCTATCCTTGGACTCGTTAAACAAACATCGAAAGACCTGCAATGGGACCGAACCACTCCTTCCTAGGGTTCGTTAAATATACTCTGAGGAACTCATCCAAAAGATGATCTTACATCGACAAGCATATGTTATCCTCCTCAAGCTTGTGTAAAAATAAAGAGGCACTCGCCAGAAATGGTGGGGGAAATTTTGGGAAAGGGATGTGTTTTTGTATTCATATTAATGGCAGTAAGAGTTTCTCTTGAACATGACACCCCCTATTCGTCATTTGAATCTGGGTTGGGAAATCCATTTGTGTCTTGTTTGACTTGCTACAAGGTCATATCTTGGGTCGTATTTGAGTCAGTGCTGCCAAGTCTTTGGTCATGTCGTTCATATGTTCAAGAGAAGTTCACACGAGCCCTCTATTGAGTCCACCATCTGCAATTTTCCATTCTTACTATGTCGACCTTCCCTGTGTCCGTTTTGACCCGTATTCATACTTTGTTTCATCCTCAAAATCTGTTACTTATTTCATGTCATTGATGGGGGATACATCAAGGCCCTCCTGTGACGAGTCTTGTTCCGTTGACTACAACTCATTATCTGGAAATGAGACTTAGAAATCATTTAGTACCTTGGAACCTGCACGCCTTAATGGCAGGTCTCTTCACTTTCGATAGGGGTTTCACATCATTGATCCCCGATCAAGATATTCCACCGAGTGCTCGACTTTAGCTCATGCATTTGCATTCATTCAGATTGTACTTTGGTACCTTGGGAGTCATTGACATCAATGGTGATCTCCCTCGCACTTGTTAACAGCTTTCATCAATGAACGATAATCAAGTGGTTTCTACCATGTTTGACTTCAACACTTGTAATCGCATGGCTAGATTCGTACTTTCAGGTGACGAGATTGAAGACCCTGGGTCTCATCTTTTTGATCCAGGCTGCGATGGAGTATGTATGATTTGTATCGGCACATAGATCCACTTTGTATGTCATGTGGCTATGTCATCTTAATTCAAGTCTTCTCGCATAGATCCACAGTGTATTCCGGGTGGCTATGTAGCATTTTGACTACATAGATCCATGGTGTATGATTGGTGGCCATGACCTACGTTTATGATTCCATTCATTTGTGATCTGAGCACGGGAATGCCTATCTTAGAACTGGTATTATATTCTGTAGATGCTTGGTTGTTTACAGGTTTCTGATTAGCTGCGCTCCTTGTTTCTGACACACACATGCATTTTACAAAATATTTCGGTTGTCACAAGTTCCGACCTCATTCTTTCAGGGGCATTTTGTTACACATGATTTTGGTCACTTTGGTGATGTCTCTACAAGTGATGTATTTAGGCTCCCACAAGGACTTTTTGCCTAAGAAAAGTGACTGTTGTCTTCTTCCAGAAAACACATTTTTAAGATGAGTTCGCAGGCTGCCTATATTACAGGGTGCGAAAATCCTTCATTCTCGTAGGCAACCCAAACTTAGGGTGCGAACTATTCATAGTCTTCTCTATAGGTAGGGTGCGAACCTGTTTCAAAGCTTGGAAAAAAGAAGAGGTCATGAAGGTTCTAGAAGGGAATCTTTTAGAAAATGAGTTGGCATTCGCATGGTTGGCATCCTACTGACTTCTCAGATTTAGTGGGATCATCCTCATCCATTTAACCATCTCTCCTTCTCCTATATATTGAAAGGTTTCTCATGGAAAAGGTTAAGCAAGATTGAATGAAGAATTGGTGAAACAATTGTGTGAAGAACTTTGTTTGGATAGAAGCTTGAAGACTCTATTTGGTCTATCAAGTTGTATTGGATCTTCTTGATGCAAGTGCAGAGAAAGTGTGTGTGTTGGAACCAAGGGTCACTGAAAGGAAGCTTGTGACATCAAGGCAATCCGGTTGTATCTTCTACTTTCATTTAATATAATATAGCCGCATGTCCCTTTCCCATAAAATCACTCTTATTTTATTGCATAACTCCTTGATCATATGCATAGGTTGACATTGAATATACTTTGCTATCTTCACTTTGGTTGGTTTGTGTTATCTTGGACCTGATTTCATAAGAGCATCGAAGAAAAGCGAGAACAACAGAGACTTAAGGAAGCGATATAAAGGTATGTCACTCATTCCTTCTTAGTAGTAGATTCAATGATTTCAACTTAGGGAAAGAGTCGTGTCCTGTCCTGTTTTGTTCTAGATCCAGGTGGATCTAGGGAGATCTGTTAGTGTCCGCACCTACTGATTTATTCGATAACAACTCCTGATGAAATAAATACCTACAGAAATATCTAGAATTGCTTATTAAAAAAATTCAAAAAATATTTACATGTGTACAGTAGAAAATTTAGAAAATATTCAAGAACAAGTGGGGACTTCCCCATCTATTAATGCCAATGCGTTGTCAGTTGACATGACCTGTAGAAAGTCTTCTTTGGAAATGGGCTTATGATGAAATTTGAGTCGATGTCCATTTACTACAAAGGAGACTTGTCCATCATCAATTGTTTTGATTTTCATAGCTCCATTGTCATATACAGTGACTACCTTGTAAGGACCCAACCACCGGGTGGTGAGTTTTCCTTTGAAGGTTTTAAATCGGGAATCAAACAACAAAACCCAGTCACCAGGTTGGAAGTATTTCTTCCTAATAACATTTTCATGCCACTTTCTCCTTTGGTTTTGGACTAACATTGTTCGTTGGATGGAATCTTTACTGATCTCATCCAACTCATTCAATTGTAGGGCTTGTTGTTTCCAAACCTCATCTAATTTTAATCCCAATTCTACAAAAATAGGGAAGGTTCTTACTTGGAATTCTATTGGTAGAAGTACTTGTTTCCTATACACTAGCTCATAAGGGGTATGCCTAGTGGTGTTTCTCCAGGTGGTCTGGTATGCCCACAAATCCTCTAGAATCCTATCAGCCCAATCCCAGTTATGTAATTGAACAGTCTTATTCAAGATAGCTTCCATAACTTTGTTTGTAGACTCTACTTGACCATTAGCTTGCGGGTGGTATGGAGAAGATTTACAATATTTAATCCCATATTTCTCTGTTAGCTCTTTCATCAACTTGGAAGTGAATTGAGTGCCTTGGTCTGTAACAATTTCACGAGGGACACCAAAGCGGGTAAAGATGTCTTCATAAATGAATTCAAAAACCAATTTTTCTGTAGCCCTAAATAGGGATTTTGCCTCTACCCACTTAGTGACATAGTCTGTACAAACCAAAATATAGTTCTTCTTGCAGGACATGGGAGAAATTGGTCCTCCAAAGTGAAGGGCCCATTTTTCTAAAGGTTCTATCATAACTTGGGCACACAAGGGAATTTCGTCCATTGACATAGGTCTTCCTATCCTTTGGCAACTATCACAACTCCTCACATACTTGGCAACATATTTGAACATGCTAGGCCAATAGTAACCTGAATGTAACACCTTATATGCTATACGTTTGTCAGAAAAATGGCCACCACATGGTCCATCATGACAACTTCGTAGTATTTCTGGTACCTCATCCTCTCATATACATCTACGAATAATCAAATCAGGACCTGTGCGAAAAATGTCATGGCCAACCCAAGAGTAATTAGCACTTTGCGTGATAATTTTACGATTTTCATGAGGTGACAAATGAGATGGTAACTTCCTAGTAGCCAGATAGTTTTCCATATCTACAAACCATGGGGTATTTAAAGAGAGGGAAAAAAGGTGTTCATCTGGGAAAATATCATCTACAGGAATATCATCATCCTCATTTTTTATTCGTGAAAGAAAATCAACTACCAAATTCTCCTTTCCAGGTCAGTGAAGAATGGTGATGTTAAACTCTTGCAATAGCAGGAGCCACCTAGTCACTTGTCCTTTAGTTATGGGTTTATTCATGAGAAATCTAATGGAAGAATGGTCTGTATGTACAAATACTTCGTAACCTGTAATGTAATGATGAAACTTATTGATAGCATGAACTACTACCAAGAATTCCTTATCGGTAACTGTGTAGTTTAGCTCGGCAGGGGATAAGTTCTTGCTTACAAAATAAATGGCATAGGATTGCTGGTCTTCTTTCTACGCTAGTACCCCTCCCATTGCAGTTTTGGAGGCATTTGTAGATATTTAAAACGGGAGAGTCCAATTGGGCCCTCTAAGAACTGGTGCCACAGACAACTTAGCTTTCAGGGTTTCAAAGGCAGTTTGACACTGCTCTGTCCAAACAAAAGAAATATGGGTGAATCATGTCTCTGATTCGCCCATCGCTGGCCACCGATATGCTAACCACCAAATCACCCATGGTTTTTTGTGCAGGATGGAGTATTGTACTGAGTGCCAGATGGAGTACCAGATGCAAAAACAAGCTGCGATTTTTCCCTGTGACACACAAAACGCGAATTAGTTCCCGTGAATCATAAAAACATGTTGATTTAAACTCAAAGTTGTCACAAAACATGAATCATGCATACCTAGTGTGAATCATAGCGATTTGACACAAAAAATCTTCAAAATAGGAAAACACATATACATATTCGGCCAAAAAGATCTAGTCAATGTCATTAAATTAGTCATGTCATGGGCCCAACATTACCCCCACACCTAAGATTTTGCAAGTCCTACTGCAAACAAAAATAAATTGCCCCTCATGACTAAGCTTGCTGAGGAGGATTAGATTTAGAAGCTTCTCCTTCTTGATGTGAATATTTGGTCTTGTGCCTATTGTGTTTCTTCAATTGTTCCCTAAGGTTGCGGTTGGATTTGTTCATCTCGTTAACCAATCTTTGAAGGGAATTCACCTCTGCTTGGAGGACTACATGATCATGGTGAAGATGTGTGTCCATAGTCTTCCTATCTTCCAACTGTTGCAGCAGCTGAAAAATATCTTTTTGTAGCTTCTCAATGGTTAGAGTAGGATAAATTATCTTAGAGGAAGGCTTAGATACTTTGAAAGATGTAGTGTCTGTCATTCTTAGGATCTAGGGTAGGCATCGGTGAGGTAGGAATAATAGGGGGTTGATGAGGAGAAGTAGGTTCGGATTTTGTCTTTATTTGTGGCTTCAATTCATCTACGGTCACTTCCCTAAGTCTTTTGTGAGGACTCTCTAGATTGAAGGACACTTGGATAGGATCCGAAGTAGTCAGGGGTTTTGCATAAAGTTTTCCTCTTGTGCTCCGGGTACTCTTTTGAAAGGGTCCTCTATTGAATCAATTATCTCCTCTCCTATTGGTGGGAACTATAGTAAAGTCATTTTGAATTACTTCTTGGATATTTTTGGGTGTAGGATCAAGAAATATTGAAGGCNAGTGGGGTTTGGATGGAGAAATAGTCCTTAGATCCAATGTCTTTTTTCTAGTCTTGATTGTCAAGTGAGGGTTTTCAAATTGATAAATGAATGCATCACAGGTTTGCCCCTGTTTTTCCAATTTGGCTAAAACAAGGAGTTTGATCAGGCCATGGTGAAAGAGGCTTTTGTGGGGGTTGGTTTCATTCTTCCTCACTTGAGAGGACATCTTCGCCAAGATCTTTAAAAACTAGTAGGGAAAATTCAATGGTTTATTGAACTGGAAGCGAGCTACAATCTAAAGTGATAGGCTTTAAAGGTGGAATATCTACCTTCACATGTGATCAACCTGGTGATGAGTATGAGAGGGTTGATCAACTCCTCTTTTATCCACTCCTTGGAGTATACTTTAGCTCCAGAGATGTTCTGGAATTCTATTTTAAAAACCCTGTTATAGCTTGAGCGCAATAGCTGCTGGTTTTTAAATCATCTATCTCCCACTCTTGGAAGCTTCGTGGCTACAACTATGGATTCCTCTGAGACCCCAAAGGTGAGAGACCCCATGTGCGCTGTATTCCCATAAAAATCAAGAATGAATTGCATTGAGATGCCATCATCATGGCCCTTCAAGTTGGATAGAAATGGCCACCAACCTGCAGGAAAAAACACCTTCGTGCACTGTGAAAAATCAGGGATGGCGAAGAGGTCTCCATAGGAAGATAGTTCATACCATTTGGGCATCGTGATGGTATGAAGAAATGAACATAGGTGAAATTCACCAAGAGAGGGTGCAATCGGGCCAAGGAATGGAACGATTTGAACAGAGGTCGAGCACAATTTGAACAGAGGAACAAATAAACAGAGGTTGAATGCATTTTAAAGCAAGGGAAAATGAAAATGGAAGAGGTGAATTGGAATAATATGATAACCCAATCCCATTTTTGAATGCGCCTAGGGTGGAATTGGTTGCACACAAGCACGCATGAGTTGCCATGTGTGAGCAAATTCAAATTTGAAGGCTTGTTTTTGGGGGAAGTCTTAGTGATGCGAGGTTATATCAATGTCCAAGTCTTTTGACTTGGACATTTGATCATGAAAATGTCTAAGGTTTGCATCCTCAATATTGATTTCCCTAAACCAATTCAATTAAATGTCATTGATTTCCAGTTACTTGAAATTATGGATAGTTACGAGTGTGTATATTCATATGGCACTTCATTCGACACCTCATACGACACTTCATACGACACCTCATACAACACTTCATACGGTACCTCTGTGTTAAATGCATTTTTTACCTCCTGTAATGGATAGCCTGCAATCTTGGAATGGTTTTGATAGTCACAGTGATTAAGAGCAGAGGCAGAGTGTTCCATTGTTATTGATTTTTCCACCATGCTTACTCAATCCACTTGCATAAGACATGTAATTTCAATCCGATAATGAACAACTTGTAACAAAAATAAACCAATAAAGTGGCTTGTTAAGGATATGTACAACAATTTATAGCACACAGGGGATTTAGCATTTCAAAAATAAAATTATTGCTGATGTAATAACTTGTATCATGAAAACAATACATAAATTTTTACAAAGATTTACTTCTCTAGGCAGTGATCATTTGTCAACTCATGAACCCCTCCCCCTCACCTAAGTATTGTGATACCTCACAATAAAAAATATAGGAAACCAGTCAGTTCTCCCAATAGCCGAAGATTTACAACTTGTTAAGTGTAGAGATAAATTTCACGGATTGGTCTGACGAGACAATTAAAATATGGCCCCACTTATAGGATAAGAGATCCTATATATAGATAAGAAGAGGTAGGAAAGATAGTTTCAAGATAGTCTCAGAGTTATTTCCCAATGGAAAGTTTATGGAGTTCATTAACCTTAGCTTAACCATACATACTTCATGTCATCTTTGTCTACAAGTAATGCCGTACATCAGGACAAGTTTAAATTTATTATTTATTTTTTGTCAGATTACCATCCTCGCTAGGTAGAATGCCCTGCTACCAGCAAGCTTGTTTAGTACTTCGATGATTTTACCTAGTCATACCATAGGCCGGTACCCGCTGCCAACAGACCTGTTCAGTATCATGGCGGATTAGCTTCTTACACCCTTAGAGACTGGCCCTCCATCTTTTAAGATTTTAGTATAAGATTTCTTTGTGCAAGAAGATGGGGGGACAACTCCGAAAACAACTTTTTCTTTCTCCTTTTTTCAACTGGGATGGTATTTATGTTAGAGGATGACTTTTCATTATATTCGTTAGTGATTGTCCTGATGTAAGGGGTACTTAAGATGATGTGGTCTATCTAAAGATATGATATAATCAAGCTATTTAGTGTGTAGTGGAAGGTACCATTGAGAAGGACTAGAAAGGTATCTCTAGGGTCAACTCACTTTCTTCTTTTGTAAGTTATTGTGATGTTTCCATGAATAACTGCTAATCAGACCTCCTTGTTACTTTTTAATAAAGATATTTTACTCACTTACTTATGTTTTTTCGGAAAACTGTACGAGAGACCTCTAAGATTGATGGTTACAATATCATTTCCTTATATATTGGTGAAGATTTTCAAGAGCAACTTCTTTTTAAAATGCCTTAATAAAAAGAGAAGATGAACATTTTTGCAAAAATATGGCTAATTACTGCAAGTCAATATTCATTTGATGCTTAGCAGACAACAAGGTTCAAGTGTAACGATGTTTTGAATAAAAATTCTTCTTTTATTTTTCCTTGAAATTGTCTACTCCTGATGCAATAAATACCTATAGAAATATCTAGAATTGCTTATTAAAAAAATTCAAAAAATATTTACATATGTACAGTAGAAAATTCAGAAAATATTCAAGAATAAGGGGGGACTTCCCCATATATTAATGCCAATTCCTTGTCAATTGACATGACCTGTAGAAAGTATTATTTGGAAATGGGCTTATGATAAAATTTGAGTCGGTGTCCATTTACTACAAAGGATACTTGTCCATCATCAATTGTTTTGATTTTCATAGCTCCATTGTCATATACAGTGACTACCTCGTAAGGACCCAACCACTAGGTGGTGAGTTTTCCTTTGAATGTTTTAAATCGGGAATCAAACAACAAAGCCCAGTCACCAGGCTGGAAGTGTTTCTTCCTAATAAACTTTTCATGCCACTTTCTCCTCTGGTTTTGGACTAAAATTGTTCATCGGATGGAATCTTGTTTGATCTCATCCAACTCATTCAATTGTAGGGCTCATTGTTTTTGAGCCTCATCTAATTTTAATCCCAATTCCGCGGCAATGCAGAAGGTCCTTACTTGGAATTCTATTGGTAGAAGCACTTGTTTCCAGTACACTAGCTCATAAGGGGTATGCCCAGTGGTGTTTCTCCAGGTGGTCTGGTATGCCCACAAATCCTTTGGAAGCCTATTATCCCAATCCCAATGATGTAATTGAACATTCTTGGTCAATATAGCTTCCATAACTTTGTTTGTAGACTCTACCTAACCATTATCTTACGGGTGGTATGGATAAGAT
Source organism: Picea mariana (assembly GCA_032191745.1). Taxonomy (NCBI): domain Eukaryota; kingdom Viridiplantae; phylum Streptophyta; class Pinopsida; order Pinales; family Pinaceae; genus Picea; species Picea mariana. Next base: position 30,340 of record JASDQU010690189.1, read on the forward strand.
TTACAATGTTTAATACCATATTTCTCTGTTAGCTCTTTCATTAGCTTGGAAGTGAATTGAGTGTCTTGGTCTGTAACAATTTCACAAGGGACACCAAAGCGGGTAAATATGTCTTCATAAATGAATTCGACAACAGATTTTTCTGTAGCCCTAAATAGGGATTTTTCCTCTACCCACTTAGTGACATAGTCTGTACAAACCAAAATATAGTTCTTCTTGCAGGACATGGGAGAAATTGGTCCTACAAAGTGAAGGGCCCATTTTTCTAAAGGTTCTATCATAACTTGGGCACACAAGGGCATTTCGTCCATTGACGTAGGTCTTCCTATCCTTTGGAAACTATCACAACTCCTCACATACTTGGCATCATCTTTGAAAATGCTAGGTCAATAGTAACCTGAATGTAACACCTTATATGTTGTACATTTGTCAGAAAAATGGCCACCACATGGTCCATCATGACAACTTCCTAGTATTTCTGGTACCTCATCCTCTCGGATACATCTACGAATAATCAAATCAGGACCTGTGCGAAAAAGGTCATGGCCAACCCAAGAATAATTAGCACTTTGCGTGATAATTTTACGCTTTTCATGAGGTGACAAATGAGACGGTAACTTCCTAGTAGCCAGATAGTTTTCCATATCTACAAACCACAGGGTATTTAAAGAGAGGGAAAAAAGGTGCTCATCTAGGAAAATATCATCTACAGGAATATCTGAAAGAAAATCAACTACCAAATTCTCCTTTCCAGGTCAGTCAAGAATGGTGATGTTAAACTCTTGCAATAGCAGGAGCCACCTAGTCACTCGTCCATTAGTTATGGGTTTATTCATGAGAAATCTAATGGCAGAATGGTCTGTATGTACAAATACTTCGTAACCTGTAATGTAATGACAAAACTTATTGATAGCATGAACTACTCCCAAGAATTCCTTCTCGGTAATTGTGTAGTTTAGCTCGGTAGGGGATAAGTTATTGCTTACAAAATAAATGGAATAGGATTGCTGGTCTTATTTCTGCCCCAGTACCCCTCCTATTGCAGTTTTGGAGGAATCCGTAGATATGTAAAATGGGAGAGTCCAATTGGGCCCTCTAAGAACTGGTGCCATAGACATCTTAGCTTTCAAGCTTTCAAAGGCAGTTTGACACTGCTCAGTCCAAACAAAAGCAACATATTTTATTAGAAATCCAAACATGGGTGCAACAATCTTCGTAAAATTTTCAATAAACCTCTGGTAATATCCGACATGTCCAAGAAAGATTCTCACCTCTTTCTGAGTCTTGGGGGTTGGAAGTCTGACGATGACCTTAATCTTTGCAGGATCGACTTTTATCCCTTTAGATGAAACATGATGTTCTAGAACCACTCCTTAAGTTAACAACATTTTACATTTTTCATGACTTAGAGATAGGTTCATTTCTTGGCATCTAATAAGGACTTTTTCTAAGTAATCTAAGGCTTCTCGGTAAGTGTTTCCATGAAATGTGAAGTCATCCATGTAGACCTCCACACAATCATGAATAAGATCAAAAAATATCCCTAGCACTGCTCGTTGAAATGTAGCAGGAGTATTACACAATCCAAATGGTAAGACCCTATAGGCATAGGTTCCCCAAGGAAAAGTAAAGGTTGTCTTGTCCTGATCCTCGGGTGCTATGCGAATTTGATTGTACCCACTATACCCATCTAAAAAGGAGAAATATTTCTTTCCAGACAGGGTATCCAAAACTTGGTTGATGAAAGGAAGAGCAAATTAATCCTTTAGAGTGGCTTTGTTGAGTTCCCGGAAATCAACACAAATTCTCCATTTCTCGGTCACTTTATTTGGAACCACTACAAGCGGGGATACCCACTTACTGTCAGATATGGGATAGATAAATCCAACATTTAATAACTTTTGGATCTCCTCCTTTACTATATCTTTGAGTGTTGGGTTCATCCTTCTCTAGGGTTGTGTCAGGGTGTATACCCTTCATGTCAGTGTATTCCCAGGTGAATACTCTTGTTTGTTCTTTAAGTATACTTACTAACTATTTCTATTGGTTTGCATCTAGCCCGGAGTTTATATGTAAAAATTTCCCTGGATTAATCTTATAGGGCATGGTATAAGACATGGAAGACTCATCTATCTCAAAGATAAAAGATGTTGAAGAAAAAATGGATGGGTCCAATTGTTCCTGAAATTCTTCCCCAAACATGTACTCAAATTGGGGAAAATATTGTGGAAAATCAACACATGTGATAACATAAATGAACTGGTTTAGCACATTTTCCATTGTGTGCTCCTGAAGTGCCTAGGCATGGTCACTTGGCAATACGGGTTCTTCCCAGTCCTCATTCCCATATGGACGTTCAAGCCACCATATATTCTCCATGATAGGTTGGGTTGGAGGGTATATGGTGAGCTTCTGGATAGAACATCCATTCGAGATGGTCATTTCTCCCTCTCTACAGCCAATAAATGCATTGGATGTGGCTACCCAAGGTCTTCCCAAAATGACGGGATGGCCTTTGGTAAGATATTTTGAGTGAATTACAAGAAAGTCTATTGGGTACTCCCATGAGGCTAAAGTAACTATGATATCATATAGAATTCCTTCAGGTATAACCCTAGTTTTATCTGTTAATTCCAAAATGGTTGGGGTAGGTCTAAGAAGAGGTTTTAGCTGTAAATTATCCAAGGTAGTAGTGTTCATAACATCGATGGCTGCCCCTAGGTCTATGAGAGTGTTCCCAATGGAAACCTCATTAATGGTTATGGTCACTACGGGGTTTCCAGGGTTCCCATATTTTTCTAGCTTTGGCTGCTCTAATATGTATTCAGAAAGTTCTCCTATCAAATGTACTGTAGGAGGGTCCTTTTGATTCCTACTTGGCTTCTTAATACACAATTATTTGACTACCTTACTGTAGATTGGAATATTCTTAATGGGTTGAAGCAGAGGAATCTTGACACAAATATTCTTCAATTCATTCAAGATGTCAAATTTCGGTCGGGTGGTAGGTTTCTCGATTATTAATCTGTCTGGATAAGGAGGGGCCTTTGTAATTTGTGAAGGTTCATTTTGGGGAATCTTGGATTCTTGGTCCTTAGGAATAATAACATCTTCCCACCTGGTGTCATCCATGGGTTGTTTGGTGGTTTCTTCTTCTTATTCTTCTTCCTGGATGACTACTAAAGGTTTTTGTGTATCCATAACTTTTCCCGATCTTAGTTGAATCTCCTGTAATGGAACAAGAGTAATGACATATGCCAGGAAGGCCTGCATCTCAACATTATGAAGAGGTTGAGTGGGCCTATTATTGGGATTGGGAACCGGTTGTGCCAGTAATAATGTTGGTCTCAAGGAGCTTTCATTCTAATATTGTAGTGGTTTTTGTTGTGGAATAGGAGGTAAATGTGGTGGAACAAAACCTGGTAGAAGTTGTGGAGTGTTCAGTGGAAACTGAGGATAAGGATGGTTGGACATAGGGACAAGTGGATCTTGAGGGTTTCCTTGGTTATGTCCTCCTCTCCATCCTTGAAGCCAAGGATGTTGGTACTATGTAGACCAATTTTTCCAACTTGGTGAGTTCCACTATTGTTGTTGTTGATAATAGGGTAGAACTTGAGATTGTAGATCTAGGTATGTGGGCTGGTTCCTAGGTTTCCATGGCCTCCTAGGTGCATAAGAGGATACCCCAGGATCCCCACTCCTATATATGGCTAGCAAACCAGACAATGATGGAAATTTCTTAGTTGAATGGTCTTCTGTGCAGAAGCCACAAACTGAAATGTTATCTAATGGGCATTCCCTTGAGGAATTCTTCCTCCTGCATCTTGGGCAATATATTCTCATTGCTGCATTTTCCTCCTCCTGTTTCTTTTTAATCTTTAGGGTGTCCAACTGGGAACATATTGTGCTTAAGATATCTATTTTGAAATTCTCTAAAATGTTCCCTATCTCTGCTCTTGTAATACCACCTGAACTAATTGGTTTTAAGCTTTTGTTATAAGCGTCCCAAACATTCTTCCCCGTTTTAGCTCTACTCCTTGAGTAATTCTTACACATTTCACATATTTTGGGAAATGGTTTATGAGAGATATTACCTGATTCCATCAGGTTAAGCATCTCTAGGTATTCTTCTAAAATTCCCTTAAGGAAAAGAGCCCTAATTACATCCTCTGGGAGGTCATGGTATTTTGATTTCAAGGAGATATAACCAAATCGTTCCATATAATCGTCAAGGGTCTCGTCTTCTAACTGTTGGATTTTGAAAATATCGTTACGAGATTCTTTGGTCTTGCAGTAGTCTTGGTACTTCTTAAGAAATATATCTTTCATGGCTTCCCAAGACCTAATGCTAGATTCTCCCAACCCCATGAACCATCTTAGTGCAGAGTCCTTGAGGGTGGCATGAAAGAGTTTTAGTTTCTGGGCATCCTGTAAGTAGTTGTAGCTTCTATACAAGATGCCAAATTCAAATAGGAAGGTATCTGGATCTTCACTGCTTTTACCATAAAAGGTGGGCAGTGCTGAGAGAGGATTATTTTTCATGTTGACATTTGGAGTGGTGTCCAAAATTGGAAACCCGAGGGTAGTTTTAGTTTGGCTTCCATCCTCTTCTTCCTCCCCATGTCTTACTTTGTTGTGATCCCCCTGATCATCCATATTGGTTTGGTTTCCAAAAAAGAGAGTACCTCGGTGGTTTTATCTTTGAAGAAAACAAGGTTTCCCTCTGATGGAAAGGTCTTCCAACTGTTTGGATGTCTGGGACTCTACTTGATCCGGTTGAGATTATTGGTACCAAATTTTCTGTGTCAATTTGAGAGATAATTATGTTGGTTGAACTACCAAAAACAATATTCACCTATTCAGGGTCTATGATGTCTTCAAATTTAGGATCTCTTGGTGGTGGTGTAAAAGAAAAGGTTGTATTGTTTGGTTCTATGAAAGGATCGAGTGGTCTTGCCTCTTGTTCCACTATTACTGATGCTTCAATTTTCTATTCTATTATACTCCCTATCTTAGTTTCTTTAGAGACTACTTTAGCTCTTTGGGTTGAGCTAGCTCTCATTTTTTAGTATCGATCTGAAGAATTTATGAGTGGAATGTTCCTTTCCCCAAAAATATCGGAAGGAACCTTGGTTGAAAGGTCTCATTTAGATTTAATGTATCTACCTTTTGGGTCTCTAGGTTTGTTCATGAAAGAAAACAAAAACAAAAATAAAAACTACCATTAGGTTTGGCGGAACCTGCTATAGCAGATGCACAGGTTCTTACTTCTCGTCTTAAAGTTCCCCCGCCACCAAACTAATGTTAAGGTTTAGAAATGATCTATTTCCTAACTATTTCCTACCTTGAGACAAGTCCCTGACAATGACGCCAAAAATGATGGGTGTTCTATATGCACTAAAAACATACTAAAAACCCTCAATTAAATTGTCAACCCAGGGTAATTAAACTTAGAGTTGTAGCAATATGTATGCCAAGGTAGAAGGGATAGAGGTAGTATAGTCTAACTAAGGAAGTGGCTATCTAAGGGCTAATCTATTCAAGCAAAATCTATTAATGAGAAAACCCTACTAAGAAACTTAAACTATGTACCCTAAGTAACTTTTGAACAAAGGATCGATGGATAGTCTTAAGAAGGAAAATGAAAGCCCTACTTAAACAAGACTAACTTAATCATGACAATAAACAAAATCAAACTATCTACCTAATAAGCAATAGCAACAACAAACTACTTTAACTAACCTACTCAAATTCAATAAGTAACTATTCTATGAAAGCAAGTAAATATAAAAGAAACTACCCTATTAAAGAAATTAAACAAGCAAGCAAACAACTAGCAAGAAAACAACTAACTAACCTATGATAACTTCTACAACAAGTAAACTAATTAAGATTACTCAATAAGCAACTAATTAAGCTAAGAAACAAGTGAACTCTATTATTAAATTAAACTTCACAACTACTTCTAATTTATGAAAGGAAATCTACTGAATTGAAAGCATTATGATAATAAAAGTAATTAACAACTAATCTTTAACCTATGATAAGCAAACTATTCCTTAATCTACCAAAGAAAAAAGACTATCTATCCTACAAAAGCAAGGAAACTATCTTCTAATCTATGAAAGCAAGAAAACTATCTTGTAATCTATGAAAGCAAGAAAACTCAAATATAGTGTTGATGGTTATGTCTTCGGTGTCTTATAATATCATGATGGAATTTAAAAATTAACGATAATTCAAGAGGGATAAACTCGATATTGACTTCGATAGCAAAGTGAAAAGTGTGAATTATGCAATCCAGTGAGAACTTAGCCATTATAGAAACAACATCAACTATCCTGCATATCCATGTGATTATTGAATCATGCATTAATCATCAATAGTATAAAGAAAATATTCTAGTCAATTCAATTGCATTCTATACTAATTAAGCAAACTCATACTACACTAAACTCAATAATCAACTTTGAATTGAAATTGCAACTGAGATCTAAGAAAGAAATTGCATAAAGTAAACTAAACTAGTCCTAGTTTAACAATTCAAATTGCAAAAGAGGAAATGCTCATAAAACATAAATTAAATACTACTTCAGCATATGACAAGAAAGAAAATGAGCAAACTAAATGACAACTTAAATAAGCAAAGCTAAATAACAACTAGATAAACAAACTGGAATTGAAAAATAAAGACTAGTAACTATCCATCCACCGAAGCTCTGTCAAAGAAATCATGAATTAAAAAATCTGTTCTTAAACTCTATTTCAGCATAAAAGAAAATCTAATTTGTCATCTAGTTATACACAAGGTTAGTATCTAATCTTGCAATCTTATCTCCTATTAACTAATAGATCGTTTCATATTAACAATAACCTCCATAATAACCTGCAAAACTGAACTAAACTAATTAAATTATAAACAACAATTTATACAGTAAAGAAGCATAATGAAAACCTCATGTACAGGAAATGAATAAAATGACAACTACACTATTCAATTCACAATCAAACTAAGTGGATATTCACCCAGACTGCTGGTGGCCCCCCCAACAAGTCGTGGCTACTCTTCAAAGGTGAACCATGAGCTCAAAAATGTGAATTCAACATTAAAAAACCAAAACACAGTCTTTACACAGTTTTTACAACATGAAAATAGAAAAACAGAGCTGAATTGTCTTTGTCTCTCTAACACTCTACTTAACAATTTTCTGACCACTGAGGTGGTATTTATAAGTTTTACAAGCTGAGAGGTCGACCACTAGAAGGGTCGACCTTCTCTAAAAACAACAAATCACATTTAATATGCCCTAACTGTCAGTGGCTTCTAGAAATAAGGTGATCCAATAATCACCCAACATAACAACCCAAATCGAGTTGTCAGAAGCTCAGTAGCTGGAGGCCACAAGCACAAGAAAAACACATGTCTCTGATTCACCCATCGTTGGCCGTCGATATGCTAACTGCGAAATCGCCCATGGTTTTTGTGTAGGATGGAGTGTCGGATGGTGTATCGGACTAAGTGTCGGGTGGAGTACCAGATGGAGTGCCTGATGCAAAAACAAGATGCGAGTTTGTCCTATGACATACAAAATGCAAATTAGTTCCTTGGAATCATAAAAACATGCTGATTTAAAATCAAAATCATCACAAAACATGAATCATGCATACCTGGTGTGAATCACAATGATTTGACACAAAAGCTCTTCAAAACAGGAAAACACATATACATATTCGACCAAAAAGGATCTAATTAACGTCATTAAATCAGTCATATCATGGGCCCAACACTCGATTAGTAGAAAAAGGTTATTCCCAAGTAGAGGGAATTGACTTTGGTGAGATTTCTTCTCATGTTGCCAAATTAACTTCTATTATATTTCTTTTATCTATTGCTGCTTCTTTTGATCTTGAAGTGGAACAGATGGATGTGAAGACAACATTCCTACATGGGGATCTGGAAGAAGAAATATA
>JASDQU010690190.1:4533-28205 GCA_032191745.1 Picea mariana
ATTCAACTGGCAGTGGACAACAATATTGTGCAAAATCACTGCAACATTGTATGGAAAATTTCGAGGAAAAATGTACTCCGAGAAGCGTATTTATATAAACATTTAAGGCTGCTAGGTTGTCAAAGGACCTCATGGTATGCAAACATTTAATCCATCAGGCATGTTAGAGGACCTCGCGTCATGTAAACATTTAAGTTGGCAGGCCTATTCAAGCACCTCAAAAAAAGTGTCAATACATTTCAATACAAATACATGCGACAGCGACGTTATAAACTTTGGAATTATCAATCACTATAAAGCTTGGATATCTAAACATTTCAATATGATTAGTGAAAATAAAAAAATCACCGTATATGATCTAAGACAATGGCAGCAAAAAAATGCTAAGACAAACATTCGAACTAATGCTAGCATTAATCCACCTTCAAGCAATGAATAAGAAAAATATATGATTCAAAAAGATAGTAGACGATGAAAAAGTTTGGATATGCTAACATATAAAACATTGGGAACAGCGAAGCTAGCAATAAGACCTCCAATCTGTTATCCAATCAGGTCACTACATATATGGTAATTTTTATTATACAAAATTCAATGTTTTTAGTTCCCTAACTCCAACAATAGATATTATGCAAATATTTCTGGTCAAAGGACAAACTAATGTGAGGTCAATTAATTGTCAATCGCTATAGTCCCTCTATGCCTAGAGAAGGGACTAATAACTAGGGGTGTGACTCATTAATTAAGAGGGGATAGTGATATTACCCCAACAAGATTTAATTCTCTCAAATATATATGTATTATCTTCACTGATATGAACTATATTGTTTTTCCCATGATTACATTTTCTCAAATTTTATTAGGATATATATATATATATATATATATATATATATATATAATGCATTTTTTTACAAAATTAATACACCAACAATAATAAATACTAAATTCATTATCATGCGAAGCATAGAAAACAAACAAAATCATGCAAAGAAAAAATAGTGATCATCATTTAAACTAGGATTGTAAGTAAATTTAGCAAAGGAAACCTTACCCATGTAACACACCCAACCCCTTAATCCAAACTTAAGTTTGGTGGGATGTCAGTTTTCCTTGCTTTCTCTCTCTGGGCATGTTATCAGACTCATCAATAGTTTAAGTGAGGACTTCTCCTATCACAATTTGATCCATAACGAATCTTATTAATTCTCAAAGAAATTTATCCACATAGTTTTTTGAAGTCTCCAGATACCTATGTGCCCTAAATCAAACAGTCAGGTATGTCTTTCTCCCTCTAAGTGATGATCTGGACCTATTCAGACCTAGTCTATTGGAGTGCCCCAACCATCCAAGTTGATCTCCCCTCCAACAACACTATACCGATGAACCATTTCCTAAAATATAACAGTCCTTGGGCCTAGAGTTCTAACGGCTATGATTGCATTAGAGCCTTTACCTAACCTATGATTACCCTTCTCCTGGGTACCCATTCCACTTACCAAAAAATGGGACCCGTGAAACCTACGACTAATATTAAATCTCACCCTCATACCAATAGATGATTGTCCTTTGTTTTTGGAACCCCTCCTCTTCGAAGCTCCTCTACTTCAAGTTTGAAATCCACTCTGAAGTTCTCACTCTTACCATACGCCTATCTGATGGATCAAACGATTATTGTCTGTCTAATCCAACAGCCTATGCGGTCATCAATTTTGAAACATTAGCTCATCAAGATTTTGGGTTCATCCTTCTTAGTGAGTCTCTCACCAGATCCAACGACTAAGATCTCGCATGTACAATTCGAGAGATATACAGTCTTTGGACCTATTCCATCAAAATTTTACCCTTATCTACTTCTCATCACCTTCGATGACCCTACTTTGATGTACTAACATTGGATTCCAATGGTCCAGTTCTTCTTCCTGGTCGTTCTCTCATAGATTGATGGTCTCAATCGACTCAGGTCTTTCCTCTATGGGATTCAAACATGACCTTGTCTAATCACTCTAAAAGTGGCATCATCCAACCAATGGCGCAGATCTACCCACAAGACAAATCTATGGTTGCAATTTACTCCAACTGGACACATTTTTTCTTCAAGGAAAACAGGCCAACACAGGGACTTAGTCATTTTTGAGATTCTACAAGACCTTACCAGATTTATTATGAGTTAGAGACCTATTCTCAGACTAATTAAGACCTGATAACTTGGTCTAAAGGAAGTTATTGCATATATTGAAATCTTTCCACCTAAACATCAATATCCTCTCGGGGCTCAAGGTCTGTCAATCCTCACAAGGAACTCCTTGACTATAGAGCACCATATCCATAGGGTAATTATGTTTTTTTCCATGTCCTACAAACTTTCCTTTAAAGATGTGAGTTTATTAGGGACATAGGGTGTCCATACTGGTTCACTTTATTTCGATAGCTTATCTGACCAAATGAAACCCATAACAGATACATACCATTCACTCAGGGGTTCAATTCATTGTTTATAAAAAACCGCATTTCTTGTTTAATTCAGATATTCACATATAATAAACATTCAAACACAATTAAACAAACCAAGTTGCACACTTATCTGATCAAAGAAATGCCAACACAAAATGATGGAGAGAGGACTCCTTTCCTCCCAACCTTAGGTCATACAATATAGTGCCCTCCTACAATAATCCATCCCTGTTCCAAGCCATGATACCACAAGGGGAATGATTTAGTTGGTTTCCAACTTAGATTATCTAGGAAGGTTATTCCCCTTCCTCCTCTGACAATAAAAAAAGTTACCCCCTTTCCACTGTGCTCAGGATCTCTACAGGTTTATCAAGTGGTTTCTAAACTAGATTTCCTTTGCATAGGGGATTCCCTTCTCTGCTAAATAGTCCCTCAACGACCTCCCCTTACTAGTGTTGGTTTTTTTCCAGTAAGCACTAATATGTATCCCATTATTGCTCCAGTCTAGATTCAGGTCTTCTCTGCTTTAGGGTGATCAATATCAAATTGGACAAGTTTCTTATTTTCTTGAAGGAAAAATCTTACTTTCTTTCTTCCTCAAGTTATACTCATGAACTCTTGTGTTTTCAATGCTTGTTCTCTATTGGTCTGTGCACATGTGCTCCTCCTTATGTCTTCTCATTGGATTATTCTCATATGGTGGTGTTTTCCACCTTTGGTCTCTTCGTCTACCAATCCCCTTGGGACTCTCGTAAATTCTGTCGGATGTCATATGTAATCCACAATCCCTATCCTGAAGGGGCAAGATCGTGGTGTCCTGCTATCAATTAATTCAATTTCCCCCTTGATTATTCAAAAGACCAATCTAACACTCAACCATTAATGACCTCAACCACTTTTCGACCTTCCATAACTAGTCACATGGCTCCCTTTAGATCAGGTACATTGAAAGGCATGCAATTATGCTTAGAAATCATAATTAAGCTTGTTAAACAATCTTCATGTTTTATTCATAAAAACAACTCAGCTCCACCTTACCCAACCGCTTCATCAATCCCTTCTTCATTGATTCCCACTTGTGTACATTGACCATTACTTTTCAAGGTTGCTCCCTCTCAGTTAGCAGTTTTAGTGTTTTCATTAAATCAAACATAATTACATGCTTCATAGATATAATTACATGAAGTCTTAGCATAATACATTCTTGGGGGGAAACAGGGTGTTACATTCCCCTCCTCCTTAAAGAAACACTGTCCTTTGTGTTTAAAACACCATGTACATACAATTATATAGAAAATAAAGGGTATGTCAATCTCATGGCATCCTCGATCTCCCATGTAGCTTCATCTGCTCCAAAGTTCTTCCATTACACCTTAACCTGCACAATAGCTCAGTTCCAAAGCATTTCTTCTTTCCTATCCAGGATATATTGTGGTTTGAGATGGAATTCTCCTTCTGGTTCCACCTGTATCATAGTCCAATCGATTACATGATTAAATTCGTGTACATATTTCTTTAACAAAGATACGTGGAACACATTATGAGCTCTAACAGTAGGTGGTAATGCAAGTCAGTATGCTATTGGCCCCACTCTTTTGAGGACTTCAAATGGTATACAATAGTGGTGTGTCAATTTAGCACACAATCCCATTCTAAGGTAACTTCTCTTAGTTTTCACTGGGAGATACACATGATCTTCTACTTTGAACTCCTTGTCAGTTCAGTTGTTGTATGCATAGCTCTTCTTCCTGTCTTGGGATGATTTTAGATTTTACCTTATATTAACCATTTTTCTCTCCATATCTTTCATAAATTCAGGTCCAAGCGTGATCATATCCATCGAACTATCCCAACTGATTGAAACTATACACTTTTTTCCATACAGAACCTCAAACATGCTCATTTTCAGTGATTCATGGTAACCATTATTGTAGGTGAATTCTTGATCCAGATTTAGGAGAGGAACAAACTGATTAAAAGACTGAATACAATAAACACAGAAATATGAAGAATAAAACATATATCCAGTGAACAATATGTTCTATTGAATAGATGAAATAGGTTGAAACTGTAAAATTGCATAACTGTAACACTTACTCGAATGGTGGTAGCTATCTCTGAGAAGATATGTGGTTGCTACGTGCATCTATTTGATCAAAATGATTACAATGAGGCTCTAGGGGCATTTTTGATATTACTCATGAATTCCAAAACCATGGACATCCAAAAACCTAACCCTAGGAGGTGAAACACCAAAAGTCATGTGGGCCCCTATGGGTAAGTTGGTACCTCAACTTCTCGGGTCGTAACTTTTTCATACGACCTATTTTTTAGGCGTGTGATAGACCGTTGGAAATGTATTTCAAAGAAATACACATTACACTATCGAACTCTGAATCCATCTACAGTCTAACTGTGGTGAGCCAAAAAAACATTATTTAGGCCTCCAAAACGGTCTTGGAAGTACATCAAGATGTGATGACATGAAAACATACAAAATACGCCAGTTGGATTAGGTGAGAGGACACAAGTATCCACCTGGAATATGTGTAGGTATTCAAGTAGCCTCGGAAGTGTGGAACCCACAATTACAAATAATTACAAAAGAACGTGTTGAACTAAAAACAGACAACATGTTTCAATTGGAATAGGTGGGTGGCCACCAATATCCACTTGGATCAATCATCCCCCCTTAGGAAGCAATGGTCTCCATTTCATTGAGTTCCCCCATCAGGTGAGGAAACTTCTGCTAGATTTGGCCTCGGGTGATCCACTTGCCTTCGTGTAGGAGCTTCCCTGCCTTGACAACCCGATAAAGTTGGATCCTCTATTGACGAGTGCCCTTGACCTATGTGTCCAATATCTAATCAGTGGATTCTTGTTTCGTGCAGTCATGGTCGAGATTTGTTCATGTCTGTTGTTCTGCAATCTTTGAGGTGTCCAATAATGGTGGAAAATATGGTCAAAGGATGTCCACATTGAACATTGGTTGCAGGCCAAGGAAGGGTGGAGTGTTGAGCTCAAAAGCATTGCTACCCACAGCCTTGGTGATAGTGTAAGGCCCATAGAAAAGTGGGAGGACCTTCTAATGGGGCCCTGTGAGACGCTCCTTCTACAAATGTAACCATATGTTTCCACCAACTTGAAACTGGTGTGGTACCCTGCATTGATAATAGTGATGCTTGTACTTAGCATTGGATTTATGCAAAATCTCATGGACCTTTTGGTGGATGTGTTGAATACACTCAATGAATCTAGTGGCTTTTTCGGTCTCAAAATGAACATGGGAAGATTTTGTTTGTGTGGTGGCAAGAGGTAGTGCAACATCAATGGGACCCAAGGGTTGGAATTTCATCCCCACTTGAAGAAGAGATTCCAGTGTATGACATGCCTCCATTGTCCCTAAATATTGTGTCTAATTTAGGGACAAAACCATAAGAAGATATGTCATTGTATGACATGCCTCCATTATTTGATCATTCCAGCAAAGAGAAGCCTTCAAAGAAAGTAAGCAACTTAAGAAAAAATTTGGGATCATGTGTAAAATTACTGAATGATAAAAATTTCTTAAAAGTACTTCAATTTTTTTTAGAAAATGTAATTATGGGGAAGAAGGGGTAAAGACAGTGAATTGGGTCTAGAACAAGAGAAGAACAATCAAGGAATTCAGATTGAATGCCAACATAGGATATTTTAACATAGGGTATATCATAGTAGACTTAGAGTGTGAAGTCAATGTTCTACCAAAGAAGACTTGGGAAGGTATGGGAGAACCTCAACTGGGGTATTCACCTATTCAGTTGAAGTTGGAAAACCAACACAGAGTGGTGTTAATTGGTAGGCTGAAGGGGATTCCGGTAGATCTAGATGGTGTGTGCACCATAACAAACTTTGAATTCATTGACATAGTGGACAACACTTCGCCATATCCAAATTTGTTGGGTCTGGATTAGGCTTTTAATAACTAGGATATTATCAACTTGAAGACAAGGAAGATGATATTTGAATCTGAGGAATATAGAGTTATTTCCCCATTAGATCCCTCAGAAGGAGGAATGTATGTGGAACCTGTGACAAACAATATTCTTATATAATATGTGAATAAGTTATACATAACTACCATGCATGAAGAGGATTATATCAACCCAAATGTAGATGGCATGCTCATTTGGATTAGTATTAGTTCTTGTGCTTCAAACTCTGACACGGGACTGGAAAATTGGAAGCAGCGACTACATGAATTATCTACAAGGAGATGCACCAGAATGATGTGCGCACTAAGATGGATTGGTTTAGAGGTAAGAGAACCTCCTACTTTTTATGGTATGAATGACTTAGAAGATTTTTTTATGAAATTTGAACTAGAAGTAATAGAAAATAATATATTACCATCATTATATATTTCTTTGAAAGCTACACCTTCTCATTGGTGGGGTACACACAAGGAGAAGATCAAAAATTAGTTTCAGTGTAAAAGGCTACTACACATTAGATTCGGTGCAAAACATGAGCATGAGGAAAAATATGATGGATTTGGACAAACTCAAGAACATGTAGATAGGTGCATGGTTCAATGGAGATTAGTACCCCCAGAAGAATGGCCACACCATTTTATTCACACAATAGAAGGCATTCCAAGGAACTGGTACACTGAACAAGAACAACACTGAGAAACTACAATCTGGGAAGATATACAACCGAATTTTGTAGTTACATTTTCCTTTGAACATGAAATTCTAGAAATAGATACAGCGTTGAAGGTGGTAAGAGACAAGACATTTGAAGAACAAGAATTTGAAATAGTCCGAGCATAGATAGACTATCAGAAAACTATTACCCTGTTATCATGACGTAGAAGAAGAAGATCCAACAGAAGATAATCCACGCAACATACATATCCCAGAAGTGGAAGGTGAAAGGGAAGTATAAGGTCTCAAGCTACATTCAGAAGATTATGTTGCACCATTAAAGATTAAGAAGGTAAACATTGGCACTGCAGAAAACTCAAAGATGGCAAGTATTGGGGATTATTGGGACAATCGGACAGTAGAAAGGATCATAGAATTACTACATGAGTACAATGACTTGTTTCCAAAGAAATTCTCATACATGATAGGATTAGTAGGAGAGTTAGGTAAGATGAAGATCCCCTTGAAGCCAAAATGCATACCTATCAAACAAAGACCTTATAGATTGAATCCAATATACAAAGATAAAGTGAAGACATAAATTGACAAAATTCTAGAAGCTGGTGTTATAGAACCTGTGGAAGACTCAGATGGATCAATCCTATGGTGGTGCAAGAAAAGAAGCAAGGAGGGATTAGGATTTGTGTAGATTTGAGAAAAATGAATGATGATTTCCTACATGATCCTTTTCCTACCCTATTTACATACGAAGTTTTGGAGAATGTAAGGGGTCAAGAAGTTTATTCATTCAGAGATGGGTTTTCAGGATATCATCATATTAGGATAGCACCAGAAGATAGGAACAAGAATACATTTGCTACATAATGGGGATCATTTTAGTATACAGTTATGCCATTTGGATTGAAGAATGCACCAGCAATTTTTTCCAGAGTAGTAGTAGCATCCTTTAAGGACTTTATTCACAAGTTTTAGAAGTTTACTAGGATGATTGGATAGTGTTCAGTTTGTTGAAGGATCATGTTAAAGTATTAAGGCTCATGTTGGACAGATGCAGACAGTGTCAGATATCATTGAATATTAAGAAATGTATTTTCAATGCACCTTTTGATATTTTTTTATGACATGTGGTGTGTAAAAAGGTTTGTTAGTTGATCCTACTAAAATTGTTGTCATAGTTAACTTACCACCATCGAAGTCATGTGGTAGTTGAAGAGTACACTTGGTCATATAGGATATTACAGAAAGTTCATAAGGGGATATGCACAAATTATTTTTCCAATGGAGAATTTGTTGAAGAAAGACATTAAGTATCAATGGAATGATGAATTCCAACAAAGTTTGGATATTTTGAAGGAGAAGATGGTTACTACATCGATTTTAGTGTTTCTAGACTGGGCAAAAGAATTTCATGTGCATGTGGATGCATCTGCAATAGCATTAGGAGCATTATTGACACGACCAGAAGAATATGATATAGATCACCCTATTGCATTTGCAAGAAGAAAGTTATCAAATTCAGAACAAAAATATAACACTACAGAAAGAGAAGGGTTAGTTATGGTGTATGCTTTGCAGAAATACAAACATTACTTGTTAGGGAAACATTTAAAGATGTTTACAGATCATTTTGCTATGAGATATTTAGTCAATAATCCAGTGTTGGGGAGAAGGATATGTAGATAGCTATTGTTATTCCAAGAGTTTGATTTCAAAGTTGGGGTGAAGCTTGCAATATTGAGTGCATGACTAGATCACTTATCCAGGATAACTAATGGATAAGAACCTAGTAACTTGGAAGACAACTTTCCATATGCACAATTTTTTTCAGTATAGATAGTTGATGAGTATTTTGCTGACATTATTGAGGTTTTGAGTACAGGATTTTCACCAAGAGTAGTTACTACTGCATAGAAGAAAATTTTCATGGTCAAAGTTGTAGACTATCAATTGATTGCGGGTCATTTATACAAACTTGGAGTAGATAAAATCATAAGGATATGTGTGGTGGATCATTAAAGGCCTATCATTGAAGCAAAGGCGCATGAAGGGATTGTTGGAGGACAATACGCAGGGAAAGCTACCACACAGAAGGTACTGCATGCAGGATTATGGTGGCCAAAAGTTCATAATGATTCAAACAAATATTTTCAGAAGTGTGATGTTTGTCAAAGAGTTGGGAAGCCATCCAGGAAGGATGAAATTTCATTGAGACCTCAAGTTACTTTGCAAGTATTTGATAAGTGGGAAGTAGACTTTGTAGGTCCAATTAATCCACTAGTAAGAAGATCAGGAACTAGATATATTATTACAGAGACAAAATACTTTACTAGATGGGATGAGGCAACACCAATAAAAGATTGGAGCGCAAAGACTGCAACACACTTTTAATTTGAATAGGTAGTGACAAGTTTTGGATGCCCAAGAATATTGATGAGCGATCACAGGACTCATTTTATTAACAGTACAGTTGAGGCAATTCTTGAAGAGTATAAGATACATCATCAGAAGAGCACTCCTTATCACACTCAAGAAAATGGAATAACAGAATCCTTTAACAATATTTTGAAGGAAAACGCAGGAGGAAGTAGAATGGATAGTGAAGGACTAGCCTGCGTAGTGAAAATTTCCAGTAACACAGAATAAAGGGACAAAAACTAAGGAACAAGGAGAAGCAAGTCCATCAAGGAAGATAGGCAGTCCAAAAAAAAATACAAGGAAGGTTGCAGAGCACAGTCAAACCTCAAGGAGTAGTGCAGCAGTCAAGAAGACAAGGAAAAAAGACATTGTTTCAAGGGAAGAAGTGAAAGGATATGGAGAGAAGTTAAAAGGAGATAACTCTAGTAAAACAGAGGTACAAGATGACGAAACATAAAAGAATAAAATTGAGGTGCAGACCTCAACCCCAACCAAGAAGAGGATGGGAATACGGGAGGGATAAATAAGAAAGAAAATGAAGTACCATAAGAATCCCCCAGCACTCACTATAACATAAGATGATGCATAATTCATCACAAATAAAGTCCAAGATAGAGGGGAGAATGCATTACTTGCAACCAAAATACAAAGAGAGGAAATTATGGAGTAGTTAGTAGAAGTGTGTGACATTCTACAAAGGCTATAGATAAGTACAATGCATCATCCTATAGCGTAGCAAAAAGAAAAAGCATAGGAAAAACCAGTACAGGAAGAATAGGAAGAGACAATACAAACAGTAGTAAAGGGCAGTGATAGGTTTCAGGTCACGTAGGAAATGTTGGAAGTATATGAGAACACAACGCAGAAATAGGTGAAGGAAATAGAACATCTAGAGTTGGTTCTAGTACACATACCCACAAACGAATTATATGGGTTATAGGTGAGTGTGATGTAGGAGGTCCAGTATAGAGCTAGGGAGGATGCCACCAACCTAGAGATTGACAGGGAGGTTAAGGAGATATTGAAAGTAACTTGTGAGCAAATAACACTGGAGAAGGAGGAGGAGAAATAGCGCACAGAAAAACTAGAGAAGAAACTCATAGAAGTATACAACATCATACCAGATTGTGTGCAGGAACTAGAGGTCATAGCAGAAGAAAATATACAAATGATTGCACAGAAAATGGAGAGATATAATCAGAAGATAGCAGATTTAATAGAAAAAATAACTCCAATCACACCCCCATAAGTGAGGGAATTGAGAGAGAAGGAAGTTATTGCGCACATAGATAGCATAGCGGAAGAAGTAAAATAAGTTGCAGAATTGTATGACAGGATTGCGCACATTTGGACCAACCTGGAAGAATATGAGAGGATACAACAACTAGATCAAAGATAGGAAAATGTGACCACATAAGTACATGATTTAAAACAGAGGAAGAAAGTAATGGCCATCCTGGAAAGGATGAAGAGTGCATAGGAAATGAAGAACCTACAAGAAGAACTAAAGGCAATACAAGAGAGAAAAACAAGAAAGGCAGGCTCAATTAGAGCCATTGCAACAAGAGGCCAAAAGAATGATAGAAGAACTACAAACAAAGAAGGGAATACTAGCATAGACATGTGAAGTGTTGAAATATCACATGACAGTGCAAGATGTGGAGTTACTGGCAGAAAAAAATTGTGCAGGCAAAGGAGAAAGTGACAGATCTAGCAAAGAAGTTTCATGCACTCGATGATCCGAATTTATGCAGGAATGCAACAGAAAACACAAATAACCATGAATACAAAGATGCATCGGAAATAAAACTTCATTTCATTAATATCAAAGAACTAAAATTTGTTTACAGACAGAATAGAAATAAACCAGCTAGGGCGTTGGTAGCTTATCTCTGAGAAGAGATGTGGCAGATACATGCCTCTAAAATCTATGTTACAATCAGGATCAAAGGCCTATATGTTATTGAGAAACAATGGAAAAACCTAAACATCCACAAACCTAACCCTAGGAGATGAAACACCAGAATATGGACCCCGTCGTGGTAAATCGGTACATCAATTTCTCGGGGTCATAACTTTTGCATACTATCTCCGTTTGATGCATATGATACATCATTATAAATATCTATCAGAGGAATACAACCAAAAATAATGAGTATTATACTTTAAAATGGTCTAATATTCATCGACCGGTTGATGCCCAAAAAACGTCGTTTAGGGCCTCAAAATGGCTCTGAATGTTCAGGACCCGAAAAACTGCCAAAAATAGTAAATTGTGCTACAATTAAGGAAACTGAAAAACTGAAAGAAACAAAGGTGGGGGTCCAAGTGGAATATATGGGTGGCCACCAATATCCACCTGGATCATTCCTCCCCCCTTAGGAAGCAATGGTCACCATTACGTTGAGTTCCTCCATGAGATGAGGAAACTTCTTCTGAACTTGGTCCCTCGTGAGCCACTTACCCTGGTGAAGGAGTTGGGTTGCTTTGACAACTCGATATAGCTGGATCCTCTGCTGGCAGGTGTTCTTGATCTGTGTGTCCATAATCCGATCGGTTTTGGCTTGTTCCATGCAGTCTGGGTTTAACTCTGTTGGTGTGAGTTGTTTTTCCATGTCGGATGTGTCCAGTAGAGGTGGAAAGTAAGGCCGAAGGCAGTCCACATTGAACATTGGGTGCAAACCAAGGAATGGTGGGATACTGAGATCAAATTCATTATCCCCTACAGCCTTGGTGATGGTGTATGGCCCATATCAAAGCTGGAAAATCTTGCAGTGGGGTCCAGCGAGGCGCTCCTTCTACAAATGTAACCACACTTTGTCTCCCACCTGGAAGTTGTGTTGCACCCGATGTTGATCATGCCGTTGCTTGTACTTAGAATTGGCTTTGTCTAATATGTCATGAACTTGTTGGCGAATGTGTTGAATGTTCTCAATGAAGTTGTTCACCTTGGCAGCTTCAGACTGGACATGAGTCGAATTATCCTGAGTAGTTGCAAATGGTATGGCTATGTCAATGGGACATAGTGGTTGGAATCCCAAGCCCACCTGAAATGGGTTGTGGTCGGTTGAGATGTGGAGGGCACAATTATAGCTATGTTGTACATAGGGGAGGCTCACATCCCATGTGCATGGATTCTTTGAGTTGTACATGTGCAAAATGTGCACGATCATCTTGTTGACGACCTCTGTCTGGCCATCAGTTTGGGGATGGAAAGTTGTGGACTTGGTGAGCTTGGTGTCCAGCATTGACCAGAGGCTGGACCAAAATGTAATGAGGAACTTGTTGTCCCAATCTGAGATGATAGACTGTGGGATCCCAAAGTGTACCCACACTACTTCAAAGAATATTTTAGCAGTGGCTTCTATTGTGATATTCTTCTTGCGGGCCGCCATAATGGCCATCTTCGAGAATATATCGATGACCACGAAAACACGGTAGTTTTCGTTCTTAGTAGAAGGAAGGCCCAACATGTAATCCATGGAGATGGATTCCCAAGGTCGACTAGGCGTAGGCAGCGGAGTATAAAGGCCTTGCTTCTTGATGGCCGGTTTGGCAATGGTGCAGGCAGTGCAAGATCTAATGTACTTCCCGACATCTTGTCGAAGGTTTGG
This sequence comes from Picea mariana, assembly GCA_032191745.1. Taxonomy (NCBI): domain Eukaryota; kingdom Viridiplantae; phylum Streptophyta; class Pinopsida; order Pinales; family Pinaceae; genus Picea; species Picea mariana. The sequence goes on from JASDQU010690190.1 coordinate 17,666, forward strand.
CTAATCGAAATACTTCTGCAGTATTGACACTATTTTCTCGACCCTGAAATTTCCAGCGACCCAACTATAGTGCACTTCCCAAATCATCTTGGCATGCTCACTCGAAGGAACACAAAGGTGTCCTAGGTGACATAGTAGTGCATCCTGAAGGTGAAACTTTGGAACTCGGTTACCCTCCAAGAGCATCTTGTATGTGTGGTTGAAATCTAGATTTCTCTTGTGGAGAAGCAACCAATCAGAAGTATCATTCCCACAAGAGTTGAGCATAGTGGTTATCGCCACGATCGATGGTCGGATGAGGCAGTCTACAACATTATTGGTGTTACCCTTCTTGTACTTGATGTTCAAATGAAACTATTGTAGATATGTGGACCACTTCTAATGGTGATCGTTCTGCAACTTCCCTTGTGTCTGTATGAACTGCAAGGGTCGGTGGTCTGTGTGGATGATCATTTCCTTCCCCAAAATGTAATACTTCCATTGTCGACAAGCCTGCACAATGGAATGCATTTCTTTGTCATAAGTGGGATACTTTCGGACTGTGTCAGACAGTGTCGCACTATCATATGACACTAGATTTCCATGTTGAGTAAGAACTACCCCAATAGCATAGTCAGAGGCATTTGTATCGATCTCAAATGGTTGTTGAAAGTCTGGTAATGTAAGCACTGGGGCACAATAGAGGCGATGTTTCAATTCTACGAACACCTTCTGTTGAGATTCTGACCAAACGAATTTTTCTTTCGCTCCTCCCTTAGTGAATTGACTCAAGGGCCAAGTTATATGAGAGAATCCCAACATGAACCTGCGGTAGAAATTAGCAAGACCCAGAAAGATGTGAAGCTCTATTAGAGTGGTCGGGGCTAGCCAATCTCGGATGACTTGAATCTTGGTTGGATCCACATGCACCCGAAGCTCATCAATAATGTATCCCAGATACTGAACCTGGGTCATGCCAAAAGTTCACTTCTCCAAATTGGCACACAACTTGTGTTTTCGCAATGTTTGGAGGACCTGTCGGATGTGGTGGAGGTGCTCTTCCCAAGTTTAGCTGAAGATCAGGATGTCATCCAAGGACACTACTACAAATGAGTTGGTGAATGGTTTCAATATGTCATCCATCAGCCTCATGAAGGTTGTGGGAGCATTTTTCAACTCGAAAGGCATGACCAACCATTCGAAAAGGCCCTCCTTGGATTTGAAGGCAATCTTCCATACATCGGACGGTTCGATTGGTAGATAGCCAAACTTCAAGTCAATCTTGCTAAAATATTTCTCCCGTTTGAGTTGGTCCAGAAGGTCATCAATCTGTGGGATCGAGTACCTATTCCGGACAGTGATCTTGTTCAGTGCCCGATAGTCAATACAGAGTCTCCAAGTCCCATCCTTCTTCTGCACCAACACGATCAAGCTCCCATAGGGTGATGAAATTGGTTGGATGTGACATTTCTGCATCAAATCCTGAATCTGCCTCTTGATTTTATCGTTCTCTAGAATAGAGCATCGATAGATCGGTCCATTGGGCAGTGGCACACCTGGGGTCAGATTGATGGGGTGCTTGACCTGACATTGCAGAGGCACCCCTGCAGGTGAGGTAAAGATGTCTCAGTACTCCTCCATGACCTTTTCCATTTGTTTTTCTCATGTAGAGGAGCCCTTTATGAAGGTCGTGGCCACAATATTATTCTTTCCCTGAGGGCGGATCATTAGGAAAACAAATTTCTCGGTTTTGGAAATAAGATTACTACATTGTTTTGTAGTAACAAAAGAGATAGAGACATGCGGTGGTACCTCTGGTATCCCGTACAACTTATTTCCGAAGGTAACAATAACAGCGCGAGGCCAGGACTCATACACAACATGTCGCTTCCACAAGTATGGTTAGCCTAATAATACATCACAAACATCAAGAGGATCAATGTCGCATAATACCTCATTGGTGAAGGGCTTGATGATTTAGGGAAGGTGACACTACTGTCTGACGCGAAGATCCTATCCCTGGTGAATCCACCCAATGGTGTAAGGATGTGGGTGTGTTGTGGTTGGAAAGCCCAACCACTTCACGACCTCTACTGAAATGATGCTCTTTTGGCTCCCACTGTCGACAATGAACTGTAGCGGGGAACCCTTTACCCACATCTGGGAGTGGAAGAGACACTCCTCCTCCTCTAGATCTTCCAGTTATTCCTTTTTGATATTCATGGTGACAATGGTGGCATTGGGCTCCGCATCGATAATTTTCTTCCCTTGGAGCATGCATCTTATTCAAAAGCCCTCATTTCATCCACCAATGACTGTTTGGCCCGACACTCATGTGTGTTGTGAGTGGAGCTCTTATGGAGCTCACACCACTTTCTTGTGTCCTTCTTTGGATTCATGGTGTTTCTTTTTGCTTGCATCTTTGGTAGGTTGTCTTGAGATTCCATGCCTTGGATTTTTCCTTTGTTCTACGGTTTGGTGGCACCTTTTGCTTGTTTTTTATTCGCAAATCCAAAGTCTTGCTTCTTCTGTTTGAATTTATTCTCAATATTGGCAGCATACCGGTATGTCGTACCAAGCGAGGAGATGTCGAGGAACTCCATTTCCTCTTGAATGTATCTGTGTAGACAACTGCGGTACTTCAGCACCAAATGTTTCTCCAAATCTTTGATACCCAACTTTGTGCGCAGTGTATGGAATAGATTTTTCAGCTCATGCACATCTTGATGCCTTTGTTCCATTGTATGTACTTTTCCTTATAGATCCCCACAAGATAATATTGTTCCTTGATGGCTTCTCAAAAAGAATTCCAAGTGGGTATGACCAATAACAGAGAGGGTTCCTCCTCGTCCTTTTTCTCACAGTAGGTTTCCCACTAGTTCTTGACATGGGGGGCGGCTTTGCGTAGTGAAAAAATAATCTTCTCCTGGTCTGAAAAGTCATGAACCGAGAAATATCCTTCTAATATATTCAACCATATATCTACAGTGTCTGCATCTATTTGGCCATCAAATATGGGAATGTTAAAGTTTACTTGCACCTTAAAATGGGTTGCGCCCCCAGAGTGGTTGTTGGATGCAGATGCACCGCCAGTGGGCAATCGTTGAAGGATCTGGGTGAAGTTATCCATCTTCGCATTCCTTTGTTTTTCAAGGGCCTCCTCAAGAAATATTTTGATAGGATATCCTACTCCCTCATCTTTATTTTCGTCCCCCATGGGCAATCATCGGGGTTTGCGAGGCTAATCTTGCAAAGGTTCAACCAGATCGAGCCCTAACTCCTTATACCCCGACCTCGTTGGGTACATGAAAAGAAGGATCGAGAAAGAGTAGACCGCTCTGATACCACTAATCCAAATTTATGCAGGAACGCAACAGAATACACAAATAACCATGAATACAAAGATGCAATGGAAATAACACTTCATTTTATTAATATCAAAGAACTAAAATTTGTTTATAGACATAATAGAAATAAACTAGCTAGGGTGTTGGTAGCTTATCTCTGAGAAGAGATGTGGAAGCTACAGGCCTCTGAACTCTATGTTACAATGAGGCTCAAAGGCCTATATGTTATTGAGAAACAATGTAAAACCCTAAACATCCACAAACCTAACCCTAGGAGATGAAACACCAGAATATGGGCCCCGTCGGGGTAAATTGGTACATCAATTTCCTGGGGTCGTAACTTTGGCATAATATCTTTGTTTGACACATATGATACATCGTTAGAAATATCTATCTGAGAACTACAACTATTGATAGTGAATATCATGTTTTGGAACAAACTAATATTCGCCAACCGGTTGATTCCCAAAAAAAGTCATTTAGGGCCTCAAAATGGCTTCGAAAGTTCATGACCCAAAAAACTACCAAAAATAGTAAATTGTGCTACAATTAAGGAAACTAAAAAATTGAAAGAAACAATGGTGGGGGTCCAATTGGAATAGGCGGGTGGCCACTAATATCCACCTGGATCACTCAAGGTAGCGTCGCAGCAAGTGAACTAAGCCTAAGTGGCTCGGGACGAACCACATGTTAGTGTTGGGGGGCTGTTGTAGAAGGAATTTTTGGGAGTAAGCACAATAAGTGAGGAAGAATGGACCAAAGGAAGCAATGTGTGCCATAAAATAAGGAAGACCAGCATGACAAAGGGAAAAGGAAGAAATGCACTAGGAAAGAAGGAAGATCAATGCAAGGAGCGGCTGGATCGAAGACCAACCACGCAGAAGGAAGTTAGAAAGTGGGCAAGTGGAATTCATTTAGAGTTAGCATTTTGGAGTCATAATGTAAGGGTTTAACCCAATTTTTAGTATAAATATGATGTATGAGGTAGATAGGGGAGATAATTATGATCATCATCATCATCATCATCCATCTTTGGTGTCCTTTTTGAGAGACAGAACTTACTTTTGGAGAGTCCTTTTTGAGTCTTAGGTTTTGTATTGTTGAGAGCTGCAGAGCTCATATGGAGTCAATGTTAAGATGTAACTGAGGGTCAAGTCACAAGTTGTGGAGCTTGGTGCGACCCTGGTCAGACTCACATGCATTAGGATTAAACCTTTGATGTAATGCGCGCAACGCTAATTTGATGAAGAATAAAGAAATAAGCAGAATATCTTTGTGGACGTAGCCCAAGGGGGTGAACCATGGTAAAATGGTGTCTTTATGTGTGATGTATTCTTTTTATATGCTTTATAATGACTAAATGGTTAGAAGAATGCATTAGTTAGGGTTTATTTATAGTGTGCACTAGTATGATGAATGTTGTTGAATGGATAAAATGATAGATGTGATGAATGCTATGATAAGGATTCATGTTAAAATAAAATAACTGTAATAAAAAGAACATCCCCAATCCCTTCCATGAATGCAAACATTTGCGTCCTGAAGTCACCTGTAAACCATCTTGGGTGAGACTGCGTTGTGCACGGTGTAGCCTTCTAGTTTACCAGAAGGGCCAATGATGAAAATGGTTTTGCTGGAGAACTAAGGTAGAACCCAAATCAACCCATACATCCAACAATGTGAAAAAGTTATGAATGGTAAAAGTTCAATTCAAACAAGGAAAAAATTCAAAGGTCAAATTCAAGGTCACACATGTCACCATTGCAAGGGTGACATGTCACACAACCATACATCCATACAGTGCTAATGTGGAAACACCCCAAGGTCTCATGTGGCACACCGTACGTCTAACCAAGCAGGTGACTAGGAAATCTATATGGAAAAGGTGGACCAATTGAAAATCTACATGTGGAAATGATAGACCAATCAGTGGCTACTTTTGATAACCTCCCATTGGCCATTTATGGATAAGGTCATTTAAAAAAAATTGGGAGTCAAGAGGATCGAACCCATGACCTCCCACATCCTTACACAAGCATTCATTACCAATAGAACATCGCATATGACTTAATATTCATATGTTAAACATATTATAGGAGTTGTTTTAAAGGTATAGTTCGTGGGAAAAACGAACTACGTAACCAACGCATATATTCTACGACAGTTTGTTAAACTATATGGAGCATATATTTAAACCACTGCATATATATAATAACTCTGAAATATATAAATTAATCAAATGTTATAACAAAAACAAGGTTCGCGACGATCAAACCTGCAACCTCCTCCACATATTTCAAATGTTTTAACCATTGCACCATTGGCACCTCATGTTATGGAGATTCCACCAACTTTAGAATTAAGTTGCCAAAGTTTGTGCATAGAGGTTGGTATGGGTGCACAGATTGAGGCCAATGTACATTCCAAGGATGCACGGATCCTGAGACATAGGTAGTGTATGGGTGCATTGGAGTGTGTGCCAAAGAGAAGCCAAGTTTATATGTTGCATAGATTTGTGTGCCATGAGGTAATTTGTCCAAACATAGGCTTGCTTATACTCATTTTTCTGGTTTTCTCGAGAGGAGTTCAATGGTGATGCTATTTTTGTGCTAAGACGTTTTCTATAAAAGTATTAATCTAGATTTCAATTAATGAGCGCAATAGTGCATCATTTGGCATGTAAAGAGCATAAAATTGAGCCAGTTCATAATATGGTCGAATTTATACTCTTTTTTTCTCAAAATTTCTCAAGGAATTCAATGGTAAACTCCATTTTTGAGTTTGAGCAATGAAATTGAAGAGCGACATAAAAATTGGCTTTGTAAGTCCATGTTGTAATGTAATTTGACATTTTGAGATTATGAGAAGCAGTATCATTGGTTTGAAGGGAACTTTGAATATGAAGTAAATTATGTCATCAATATTGTGTGACTTGAGTTCTTTCATTTTATGTTGTGTTATCTCATTATTCTTCAAATTATTCAATCATTTTATGATATTTTGGATAAGAAGCACAACATCATTTTTCTGCAAATCACCTCAATACGATCAAGAATTACTCTGAATCAAGTTAGATGTTAAAATGTGTTTTTAAAGAGTAATATTGGTATCTAAGGATTTTTGAATCAAGTGGTATCAGAGAGAGGTTTGACATGCATTTTCAAGTTGTTGATGTGACAATATCCAAGAATTAAGATTGGTAAAGGTTTTGAAGACTCTTCTTAAGAGGACAAAATGAGTAAATCTCTCATGAAGTTAAGGCTACAAAAGAACATTGACCAACGGATTCAGAATAAGAATTCTAAATTAAGGATGCAACTAGAAACTCTCGAGGAAGATAAGCAGAAGCTGGAAGATCGACTAATATGTCATGAGGAATTCCATAGAGGTATTTTTCATGAGTTGGAAAGGAAATTGTAGACCAAGGATCAGGTATTGGCACCATCAACACCATTCCATGAGGATTCGCATGTAGAGAATGTAAAGTCTCTGATGCAAAATGAACTATCTCTTTAAAAGGCATGATCAAGAAGGATGATTCTTTGTACTCCCATCAAGATCGAAAATGCTCAAGGATGGTTGATGCAAGGAGAACTTCATATGAAGAGGTCCTTCATAAGCAGTTATTCATGCCTTCCAGCCTAGGGAAATATAACATATGTAAAACATCTTCGGAAAAATATGTGCATTCTAAAGAGGGAATGAAGACATTTCCCACTAATAAGATAGGTAAATGGTATGTTTATCCATGTGTAAACATAGACACCTTATATATGTTTTGAAGTGAGAGGAATCTGGTAAATGTTTCTATATAGTTGCTTTGTTCTAGAGTGAGAGGGATCTTATAAATATTTCTAAGCCCCTCTATGTAACACCATGTTTCCCCCAGTCTGTAAAAATAACTATACTAGCCAAGTATTGTGGAAAACTCAGAAATGTGAATGTGTGATGTGAATGGACCTTGTGAAAAAGGTCGATGAATGTGAATAATATTATGAATATATATATATTGCAGGACTGCTGAGAGGGGGTGTGCTGAAAAAGAGACCACGATGGCTGAAGAAAGGTGGTGAAAGGCAACTGGAATGGTGGTGTTAACTTCCACCGAAACCAATACCATATTTGGACTTCACTAGCCCAGAGAACCAAGATCGGCTCACTAGCCCCAAATGAAATGACTTGCCAGGTTGGTAGGTAAATGGCTCCTCATGAGTAATGAGGGATGGGGGTGAACCATCCATCCGTAGAGTCCTCAGACCTGACCACCGCAAGGAAGATCGTGTCACACGGAACCTCGCCGAAAGAGATAAGGCAGGAAGAGAGTGTGATTAGGGGGGGCAGACGTGAGGGAAAGAGGAAAAAATAGAGCTCTAGAAAAATACAGAGTGAGTGATAGCAGAGAAGAAGGAGAGTAACCTTCATTCTCGGTCACTGGAAAACAGAGACTAAGTCTCGCAGCATCGTGGTCTAAGCTCGGGGGTGGCTAGTGGTAAATCCGTTGGGAGTCGCTAAGCCTACAGTTGGGTGGAAACGAGCACCCCTCTCAGCAGTTGCATCCCCTCTGGTGTTTTTCTGATATGTGTTATATCTTGCATCTTGAAATTATATGTTGACATGTATGCTCATAGTCTGTGCAATTTATGAATGATTTGAGTATAAGACTGTCTGTGTGGTGTTTTGACAAAAAATGGTGGTTGCATGCTTATAATGGAAAGACTATGTATGGCTTATGTTTTATAAATAGCTATATATATGTATACCAATCTAATTCAGACTTCAAGTCTATTCTCGGAAAATCTATACCCTTATCTGTCTCAGGTAGTACCCTGGATAGATCTCCCCGTGGAGACACCCTTCTTGGAAAGCTTACCAAGAACCTGGAAGAAAAAAGGATTTGAAGGCGCAAGTCTTAGTAATCCTGCACGAGGAAGAATGGTCCTCTTAAAATCCTAATATTTCAGCATTTCGGCACCCAGGGTATCCAAGTGCGAGAGCATAGAGAATAGAGAAGAGAAGAAGCAGAGAGCTGGGTAGAAGATCCCATGTACAGAAGTTCTAAGATTAATATATGAAGCTTTGATTCAGACTCATGGTGTTCTAATGCTTTCTGTGTATACATGATGGATGTTATGCTCATGGTTGTTTTACTCTTTCTGTTGTACATTTGCTTTTATTCTATGTATGTATGATTTCATGTTGGGTATTTGAAGTCTAAGAGAGTAAGGAAATGAGTTTCAATTGCTTCTCTTCTCGAGTCAAAAGAACTCAAATACTTAGACGTATTTGAAGAGTGCCGCAAGGAGTGCATGCAGAAATCTCATAGGAGATTTGAATTCGAGAAAGGATGCTCAGGAGGGTTCACGCCTTCAAGGTGTTGAAGAGTAGAAGAGGAGTCTTTGGTCATCATGTAGAGGCCAAGTTAGAATCAGAATTTTTCGAGGAAAAGTTTGGACGGTCAAAATTTTTCGAGGAGAATCCCGAAACAGCGGGGATCGTTGGATCTGCGGAAGCTGCGAGAGGTATAACAGTCAGGATGGAACCATCCTTTGGATAGCCTAGGTTAACGTCAACCGTTGATCAAGATTTTTGGGGTCGTCAGATCATTTCGGAGTTTTGGACTTCAGAAGTCCGAGTTGCAAGTTTGGGTCTTGACTCATCAAGTACCCAAAGTCTGAAAGGATTTTCATCAGTGTAGAGCGGAGAAGTGGAAGGTTGGAGTTTGGGATTTTGGAGGTCTCGAGGACAAGAGGTCGGGACACTCCATGGTGAAAGTCCCAAAATAGATCTTGACCATCCGTTGGAAGGAGGACACGTGTCGTGAGATCACCCACATCGGGGATTCGGACACCAGGACTCACAGAGGTGAGCATTTCGACTTCGCACTTGGCAAAGCCCCGAAAAGATCACAATCATCCATCTGAGGGAGAACACGTGGCATCAATTCAGGATTCAGAGAAAACCCTGAAAGGATCATGATCATTTGATTGATTAGGACATGTGGAAGAGATCGGAGGGGTTTCGGCATTTCGGCCATAGGAACTTCGAGAGTTCCGAGGACAAGGCATCCACGCATTTCGATGTTCGAAAAACCAAAATCGTGAAAGGAGAAGACCCGGTGAGAATACCATTTCAGAATTTCAGGATTTCGGAGACCGAAAGGTGGAGAGGATACAAAGTTCAAGATTTTTCATATTGAACTCCCGGTACATGAAATAGCGTTGACCATTGAATCAAGGGAGAGTTCTAGGCCGTTGATCTCCTTAAAAGGGGGATTTCAGGATTTCGGTAATTTAGGTTTCGGGATTTCGAGAGTCGAGGAGTAGAGTTGCACGACATCGCAACTCCCGAATTCGCGAAAGCTGAAAAGATTATATTGACATCAAGAAGGGTCAAGTGTTTAAGTATTTTGGGGTTTGAAGAGTCAAAAGACTTGACTCTCTTGCATTTCAAACTCCCGATTTATGAAATCCCAATACGGCCAGGACCGTCGGATCAGGGGAGGCTTATAGCCGTTGATCTCCCTTTGGAGGGGAAATTCAGAGATTACGGAGTTTCAGGGATTCGAAAGGGAGAGGAAGAGACATCACATCGCGATTCCCCAAATCACGAAAATTTGGTAAGTGCTTTGTCGATTTAGCACGTGGTCACGGAACAGGGTCATGCGGACAAGACCCAAGCGGGGAGCTTGTCACTTGCTATCCTTTTTGGGGTTCGGAATTTTGGCATTTCGGGGTTTGTAGAGTCGAAAGACTCGACTCTCTTATATCACTGAGTCGCGAAATGCGAAAAGGCGCCTAGTTGTTTGGCCGGTGGTCATAACCTGTTAGTAACATTACTTGCCCTGGACACGAGAGTATTCAGGTCTGCAAATTGCACGAGAAGCGCCCGAGTTCAGCATGGAAAAATCTCATTTTAGGCTTCCAAGCAAGTAAGCGGGCAAAATTATATGGATTCATCCATAAGAGAAGATCGACGGTTGGTGGGAAATCGCGGTTAGTGGAGTTGCGTTGAGGTTAGCGCAATGGATAGCGCCCATATTGTGTGCAGGAAAGGATAGCAGCCATCCATCTAGAGGACGCGTGGTGCGATATCTAGTCACGTCGACGTTTCAGCATTCGGGAGTCCGAAGGGTGAGAGTGCCATGTCGTTCTACATCTTGAAACCTCGAACCCCGAAGCGCCGAAAGCACCCAAAGTCGAGTTCACAGTATCACG
>JASDQU010690192.1:4821-20668 GCA_032191745.1 Picea mariana
TATTACAAGTAAAACACATGTCATCAAAAACTTCTACAACATTTTTATTACATATAAATAATAATATGTAATTCATCTATCGTTATTTACCTCATGTATTTTCCAAGGTCGTATATAACTTTTTTTACGTTGTTGTCAAAGCTGTCAGACAAAGATAGAGGTAGCACATACTGTAACAAAGCAATGGCACATTAATAAATTTCCGATTTCATATTAACAATATATTTACAAAATTTAAAAATATTACATCGATTCTTACCAATACATAACAAATATAAGAAATAAATTACCTTGATGAAGGTATGCCAGTCATGAGTTTTTGACCCGCCAAATTCACCTTTCTTTGTTAATATATTCTTGATGTTTGAAGCAAATCATGTTGGAAATCTAATTTTTCGAATGAGCTCTTTTACAACATTGCTTTCATATTCTTTAAATAACCATGGGAGGCTATTTTGATCGACTCCATTAGTCCTATTTAAATCAATAATATTTAGCATTGTATTATTGGCTTCTTGAATGTCACTACAAATTTTAGAATTTTTTTCTTTGTCACGCCTTCCATCTAAGATATTCCACAACATTTATGTTACGTTCTTCCCGATATGCATTGTGTCGAACAAATGAATTATTTCTAGTTGCTCATAGTAGGGCAACCTACTGAATTGTTTAGGGAAACTTTTCATTCCTCATGGAAGCAGATCAATGCCTTGACAACCAACTACATGTTACATAAATGAAATTAACACAACAATTGTTAGATTATACACAGTAGAGATGAGAATTCAACACAATTAAAAAATGTAATATATTGCATACAATGATGAAGATTGACTTACATTGACGATCTGATCTGTTATATTCCAACTTCCATAGGTGTGTTTTCATTCTTCATTCTTTTATCCCACTCTCCTCTTTACCATTGAAAATATATTTATCGATATTTCGATACCTATGGTTATTAGGGAGAAAATGCCTATATTCATCAAACACCTCCTTTCCTAAACTTCTTGAACGACGAGATCTCATCCTAGGACCACAAAATGGACATGCAAATTTACCCTTTGGATTTGCATCAATGGCAGCAATAGTTATATAACAAGAAATTATTTAAAAAACAAACATTATAATATCATCAACATATAACTTATTTAAGTTCAATAGTGTGTTACATACCACAAAAATGTGTTAGTCCCGGTGCATCGTGAATTGTCCATGTAATAATCCCATGGAATTGAAATCCTCTTTGACCTATTGGTCTAGAGATGTCATACATAGTGATGTCATACCATAACTTTAATAGCTCATCGATAAGAGGCTCAATAAATACATTCATATATTTCACTTGGTACTTACCTAAATGGTTAAAAGATACACATAATTACTACACCTTGTATACATATATGAAATTGTGCAATGAACAAGACAAATGAAATGTTAAACATTAAAAAAATAATATCGATATAAAAATATACCTGGAACAATCATTGCCAACATTGTGTGATCTCTCTTTATTGACATCCAAGGAGGAAGGTTATTGTTTATTAAAAAAAATAGGCCACACCGAGTAGATAGACCTGAGCTCACCAAATGGATTTACACCATCAATTTCCAATGAAATCCTAACATTACGAGGTTCTTCTTTAAAAATTGGCCATCTTTCTTCGATATTTTTATATAAAGAACCATCTGCATGCATTCAAAGAACATCATCTTCACTTCTATTCCATGCATGGTAATCCATAAATTGTTTTATGTTACGACATCTAAATGGTCATTGTAGGTGTGGAATTATGGGAATATAATGAAGAACCTTGTGAGGCACCCTTTTTGTTAACTGATGAGTTCGATATATATTGATTTGACATTGTGGGAAATTTGATTCATATGCATATTGTCCATAATATATTATGTGATCATTGGGGCATGAATCAATAGCCTGATATTCCATTCCAATTTCTCTTAGAATGGAAGATAATTCTCGGTATGTGAGAGGTAACTTATTTGGTGATGGTAAGAAATATTAACCTATCAACCTACAACAACAATATACAAAAACAAAATCAATAATGAAAATTATATTAATCATTATAAATATTGCATCCTTAATTTAAACATCAATTGACACTGAAAATAAAATAAAATAAAAGTTGAAAATTGCATAAAACTGTAAAATTATGTTGCTTTCCTTAGGATCTGTGTCATACATGTGTTTGAAAAACCATTTGATACCTTAAAGTTGACCAACAACATAACAATAGAGAGAACACTTTGTTTTGTGCCTTCATATAGGGATTCAGTGGCATTTTGAAGGATAGATTTATCAAAAATATATTCATCATCATTGTCCTCATCACTGTCATCATTATCATCCTGCAAGTTGTCCTCCTCCATGTTGACATCATCATCCATTGGATCATTATAAATGTCTTGGATCAATCTATTTGTCCCATCATCGTCAACTGTATTATTAATATCATCATTTTCCATAGGAATAATGTGATCACCATTATCCACATGATTAAGTTCAGCTTGTCCTTTAGTATTATCTCTATGAAAACGTCTCCTGCTAGGTGGCATCACATTCTTAGGATGATTTTTCTTTAATAAAAATAATGGAAGCAATAAAATACAGTTAGAGTATATCAAAAATATTATTTTGAAAGATAAATTAAAAAAAAGCAATTAATGTATAATGCCCTTAAAGATCTATAATAACTAATTACTTACCATGGGACGATATTCATTGTCCCCTTCAATGTGCCCATTCTCCCTACAATGTTTTTCAACTATTTTTAAAGGTAGTCTTCTTCCATTAAAACCCCTGCATTCACAACAAGGGCAATAACATTTCCCATCACCATGAATCACCATGTGCCACTTTAACATAACAAGCTCTCTTTTCTCGTATGGAGTTGACATTGTAATTACCTATTACAACAAATCCATTGAAACATTATAAGTACAATATACAAATCTATTCAAATAATTTGGTATATATTTAGATATTTGTAATGAAAATTATACATCATGTTCAGAAAAAATAAGGGACAAAGCATTAATCCTAAAACCATGAAACATTAATAAGAGGAGGTGGATCTATTATCAACCAAAATCACACTATATAATATTAAGTCCCTAATAAAAATTAGGGTATCTTTAGGGATACACAAGAGTATTGATGCCCAATATCAACAAAAAAGCCACTGCTCTTCACTTCTAGTTGGTTCTTTTCCAACTCAAGGAGGAAACCCTAAATCTAAATTTACTAAGGCAAGGATACTTAGATATTCAAGAAGTTCTATGAAATATAAGAACAAAATTAAAGTGATTGAATCTAATTAGAGTGATTGTAGCTGAATCAGTAATCGTTTTACTCTATCAAAAGTGGATAAACCATAAAATCTTTCTAAGGAGTTAAAGTAAACCATAAAATTTGATTTAAGGAGTGAAAATAAACCATAAAATAGTTCAATAACACTAAATTACTAAATCACATAGAAAAATTTTAAGTACTAACTTTCAAAATCTCAGCTATGTAGATTCTGATCAATTCAATGTTTCTCTTCTTGAAAGAGAATTGAAATCAAGATTTCATAAAAAACCAGAACACCATTCCATCAGAACACCCGAATGATTTTCGCAACTGTAGAAAATTATTGTCGCAACTATAGAAAATTTGTCATAATTGAGATATATATAGGATTGATTTGTCGTAAATGACCGTTGATTCTCACACGTGCCATTGTTGGTCTCTATAGCGACTAATTGAGGGTTGGTCGCTCTACCGACAAGCTTTTGTCGTTAAAATGACCAACTTGGAAGGTTGGTGACTAGAGAGACTAACTTTTGGACCCCGAAAAAAAAAGGTATACTTAGTCCAAAAAAAGAAAAAAAAATAGGATGAAATTTTAAACCGTCGTAATTTGTGCCCAATGTAGTAGTGTCAAATTCAATGGATTACATTTTTGAATTAGGTTCCAATTTTTTAGTTTTTGAGGGTGTAAATTAGGATTTTCGATGTACGTGGGTCTCCTTTGTTAAGGTCATGTGTATGACGAGGTATATGCCCCTGTGTGAACCACAAGGTGCGTGTATCAAGCCCTACACACGGCTATGTGCAAATAAGGTCACATATAGGTACACAAATGGCCAAAAAAGGGTTTCCAACTCAAAAAATTTGATTTGTTTTTGCAAGATGGTCCTGGAATGGAGAGAATGAGAGCATGAGGAGGTGGATGTAGTTGTTGAACGAGATCTGGAGGATCAAGAGGCTCTAAAAATATGTTGTTTGTACAAATTTTGGGCTCTCAAAAGAATGAGGGCCCAAGTGAGGTTATTGGAGATGTTAGTGGGTTACTGGAGCCCTGATAGTGAAAGCTTTATCCTCGATGGACAACCACTAAGGATTGAAGTAGAGGACATATACTTCTTGACTAGTCTATCACACCGAGGGGAGGTTGTTAACCTCAAGTCATGTGGAGCAGGGAGTGGGATGAAGATTGAAGAGTATATCAATGCCCACTGTATAGCAGGGACTCCCAAGGTGGGAAGTCAAGTCCCCATCCGGGAAATAAGTAATCTCAGTTTGAAGGTCATAGTTCTTGTGCTTACTGAAATCATAGGTTTGGCCTCATTGCATCAAGCATCGAGACCGTTGATGTTTTACGCAATAGAGTGTGCTAGACCCACTGTATACGATTGGTGTACCTCACTACTGACCAATATGAAGGGTCAGTTGATGGAGTGCAAAAAAGGGAGTAAGAGAAACTTTGAGTTTTCCTCTATTCTTTGCAGCTTCGTTTTCAAGTGAGTTCTAGGTCTGGGACCTAGAGTGGAGGTTCTTCCTAGAGGACCATGTGATCCGGCCATGGTACAATGGATCGAGGTCATGAGATGGTAGGGGGGAGGTAGGGTGACCACACCCTACAACGATGATTTTTTCTTCTAGTGGCAGTGACAGATCATTGCGCTGAATGAATATCCCTATGCAGGGATTGATTTCGAAGGAGATCTTGATATGCCACTTCCACCAAGGGCTGCCTACGGTGATATAGGTAATTTTTTTTTTTTAAATATTTTATTTTTTTGTATTTTTGTATTTAAAGAACAAAAATATTTTTGGGATGGTGTTTGAGTATTAACTAGACACTTGTGTAATCCTAGACATGGGTCCACGATGACTAGAGGAAATCCTATGACATAGACAGAGGAATTGGGGAGATGAGGTGGTGGGAGGAAAAGTGGAGAGAGTCCTACAAAATGTCCAAGGAAACCTGTCTCGTTTGACACAAAGTATTCCTATGGTTCAGTTAGAGGATCTACCTGAATCCATGCAATGATAGGTGGTTGGTGTACCTAGAGCATGGGTACAACTCTTCTGGCATCTCGCAAATGCCATGGTTTTCTACCATGACACACATCCGATGCCACAGGTGTAGATGTCGTGGGATATGTATACCGACTGTATATGTGTATTGAGGGTTGTAGCCCGAATTTTGTAATATAAACACCATATTTTGAAATATATAAAAAAGGATCTTTGGCTTTACTTATATCTCACAATGTGTACATTGATTTAATGGTTTTATTTGCTTTATTAATGTGACAAATGCCAATCTAAAACATAGTTAGCATAAGCATCAGATACATGATTAGAAGTCCTAGGAATGTGATAATATGTAATAAAATCAAATTGTCGTTCTAAAATACGTACCCATAGGAATCGAAAGAGTAAAGTAGGATCACACATGTGGTAATGATCGTTCAAATAACATACTATTAACTGGGAATCCAGGTGAAATTCTAAAGAGCGAATACCATGTGAGATAGCATCACTCAAAAGTTCTATGACAACACTATATTCAACCACATTATTCATGGATGGCCCTAGGCATGCACCACTTGAAAAAAACAACAGACCCTTGGGTGAGTAAACCACCCAAGTATCGGAAGCCAAGTTCCATGTATGATGACTAGCTCCATCTGCGAATCCTAGATAGATCAAAGACTCCATTGACATATGCCAACAAAGGGAAAACTTGATAAGCAAGCTAAAGACAAAAGAAAAGGATAAAAGAGACATATATACACTAAATTTACATTAGTATACAAAGAGTTCTGCCCAATCCTAGGGATCAAGTGTAGTACCTTTTCAAGTAGAGCCCATTTCTGGGCTCGACCAACTTATTCCATTCATAATCTTCTAATTCGTAGGCTCCTTTTTCTAGGACATGTTGCACGATGTAATAACCGTGCCACATGGGTTTAAACTTGCTTGCCCCTAGCGGTTATTTGGCTTGGTCATATAAGATAACCAAGTCACCCTCAACATATAACCGAGGATAGATAGACTTTTCATACTGAACCTTGACACGTTTCTTGTTTTCCTCGATAGCCATAAAGGCATCTTGACACTGCTCGTCAAGACTCTCTAGGTGCACAAAGAATCACTCTAAATCTGAAGTGTCAGGTAGGAGCTCAACTACCAAATTGAGAGAAGGGATTTTGCATTCAACAGGAAGGATCGACCCCGCACCATGCACTAACTAAAAAGGGGAAAAACCGGTGGTAGTCTTAACTGAGGTTCGATATGCCCAAAGCGTGGGATATAGCATGATGTGCCAATTGGAATTACTCCGATTGACAGTTTTTTGCAAAATGGTCTTGAGAGACTTGTTAACGACCTCTACTTTCCCATTTTCCTGGGGGTAATATGGGGATGAATGACCGTGTCTAAATCCCATCTTAGATACTAGTTCTACCATCATTTCATTCTGAAAGTGACTACCATGATCAGTGACAATCTCACTTGGGATACTGAACCGAGCGATAATTTGGTTGAACATGAAGAAGGCTACAATCCTCCCATCATATTTTACGGTAGGCATGGCCTCAGGCCACTTATTAAATTAGTCGATGACCATGATAATGTGTTGATATCCGCTAGCCTAAGTTGGGTTGTAATCGAAGAAATCTACCCCCCACTTGGTGAAGGGACCAAGGGTGATGACTGGGTGAAGAGGGGATGGATGCGAGTGCATTTTCTGAGTGAACACCTGGCAGGGGTGACACTTCTTAACTGCTTCGATGCAATCTTTAAAGATAATGGTCTAGAAATAACTGGCTCGCAAGATTTTTTGAGCTGTCGCAAGCCCATATAGGTGACCAACACAAGCCCCTTTGTGGCAATCATTTAGGACTAACTTGGCTTCCTCGTGAGTTAAGAAACGATGCAATATATTATCTACACCTTGACGATACAAAGTTTCACCAATGATGGTATACTTTTTGGCTTGGTATCTAACACGCCGTCGATCATCTCACGAGAGATGATGAGAAAAATCCAAGGTTTGAATATATATAAAAATATCTCCATACCATGGATCAAACGAAGAGACAAGGAAAATGTGTTCATCTACGAACAAATCAACATGGATAAATTCCTCGTCTAATCATGGAAAATCAGTTATTAACTCTGCAAAAGCTAGTGATTTCTTGGACTTGGTCGAAGAGAAGTTGAGACAAAATTCTTGTAAGATGACAATCCATTTATTATATTTTCCCTCGATGATATGTCTAGTAAGAACGTATTGAAACGGATTGACATCAGCAACCACCATAGTCTTGCAAAGTAATATATAATGACGTAAGCGTTGGACTACCTGAACGGTAGCCAAAGCTAGCTTTTAAACGTGAGATTAATTAAGCTTAGGACCGA
Organism: Picea mariana; assembly: GCA_032191745.1. Taxonomy (NCBI): domain Eukaryota; kingdom Viridiplantae; phylum Streptophyta; class Pinopsida; order Pinales; family Pinaceae; genus Picea; species Picea mariana. The sequence continues at coordinate 12,542 of JASDQU010690192.1, forward strand.
CTAAATTTCAACTAAGATAGTAGATGACATGCTCATGGAGCACATCATCCTCCTGAACTAGAACCATACCAATCGTCTCTGTAGACGCGACAATATACAACAGGTAATATTTACTGTAATCAGGATATTTCAGCAGAGGGGTCGATACCAAGGATTTCTTCAAAGATCCAAAAGACTCCTAGGATCACTCATCTCAGATAAAGGGGGTGTCTTTCTTCAAGCGGCACATGAAACCCTTAATAATATTGGCATAATTCACAATGAACCAGCGTAGAAAGTTGGATTTTCCCTGTAAAGCTTGAAGTTTCCTAATTGTGCGCAAGGGAGGAAATTGAAGTATTACCTCAACCTTAAGAGGATCTACCATGATCCCAGTCTCAGAAACTAAAATTCCTAAGAGATGACCAGACTTAATTCAAAAGATGCATTTATGAGGGTTTAACCAGATTCTATAGTAATGACATCTTTCAAAAACTAGCCGAAGGTGTATAACATGATCCACTCTCTTGCGAGACTGAGAATCAATATCATCTAGGTAGGCTTCAATTATGTTCTTGATATTGTGAAAAGTGAAATTCATGGCACATTGGAAGGTTGCTTCAACATTTTTAAGGCCAAAAGGCATTTTTCGGTATGCAAAAGTACCCCAAAGACATATAAATGTCATATTGTGTTGGTCCTCAGGTTTGATTTGGATTTGGTTATAGCCTGAAAATCCATCCATAAAGGAAAATATTTCGCTTCCTGCACACTCATAAAGAATCTGATCAATGAAAGGCATGGGGAAGTTATCTTTAGGAAAATATTTGTTCATGTCGCGAAAGTCCATACACAAGCAGATGGTTCCTTGCTTTTTATTTAGAAGAACAGGATTGTATACCCATTTGGTCAAGGAAACTGGGTAGATGAAGCTGACATTAAGAAGCTTCTCCATCTCTTCCTTAATAGCAGGGGCCTTCCCAGGATTCATAGATCTAATACGTTGTTGAACATGTTTAGCATCTGGGTAAGTTCTGATCTCATGTTCGACAATCCGAGGGTTGATCCTGGCATCTCTTCATATGACCAAGCAAATACATCTTGAAATTCTTTGAAGATATCGATGTAGATCAGAATTTCTTCTGGCGAACAATCCACACCTATATTTACATTCTCAATTTTTCCAAGGGTATGAGAGATATCGATCGATATAGTAGGAGAAATACTTGCCATATTTCCTTCGGCATAAATGTCATGCCTATCGAGTGGAACTACGATGTGACTAACTATATCACTCAAGGTAGACTGAAATTCATCTTGTTCGATTCTTTCAAAACTTGGGAGAAAGTAGGATCGATGATGCATGTCATCCCAAGGTCTCTCAGAACCATTCATGGCTTCGAGGATGGATTCATCCGAAGGTGAAGTCTCATCAAGGCAATAATGTGAACAAGATAACGAGGTGGACCATACAGGCCTAAGAATTGGATCCACCTCATCCGTTTATGAGGTAACAGGATCAGGATCAGTGGAAGAGTCAAGAACAACTTGATACACAATATCTACTTCTGATAGTGTCATAGCCATGCTAGGATGAAATTGTCCTTCAAACGATGAAGTCGGAGAAGGTAGGGTCCATGGATCACTAAAATAGGAATTGCAGAAAGGAATGGACCTCCTTGCAGAAGCGGGCCTACTAGACATGGCATAAACATGGTGAATCGGTGTTGAGAAGTTGAAACTACCCATGAGGGAAGAATACATTCTGACACCGATATTCTTATTTGATGGCTGAGAATTTTCAATCATGGGGATCAATGGCCCAATAGATGCGTTAAGACTAGAGTACACAAAGGATAACTGGTCGATAGTCACGATCTCCCCTTGATGAGGAAAACAAAGTACACAGAAGACAGACGATATGAGAATGACCATAACATAGGTCCAATTGTGACCTAGTAATAGGTTATAATCGAGAGGTGCATCAACTAACTCTACCTCCACCTCTACCGTCTTCCCACCTAACTGGATCGGAAAGGCGGGGAGAATACCATGAGGGTGCAAGGAATGACCGTTGAATGCAGCCAACATGTTCGATGACTTGGAAAGGGCCGAAGAACTGAGAGTTTTCCAACAGACTAGGGACATCATGCAGGTGGAAACACCTTCATCAATGACTACTCGTTTGATAGTATACTTGGAATACTCCACATGCATTTGGAAAGCCACATGGTAAGGTAAGTGAGGCTTCACATCCGCGACGTCAAACTTAATAATTTTTGAGCCACTAGGTTCTAGAGCTCCTAAGGTAGAGAGTAAGGCATTCCTCTATGATGGACATGTCTGGAGTACCTCCAAAGCTAACATCACGCAAGGGATTTGGCATAGATCCTCAAAAATAGAGTAGTTCTGGGTGGCTCTAGCATTAGGGTTGTGGGTAGAACGCTTAAGTACTCCTTTCGAAATACGAGGTGGTGGCTTTCGTTTATCAATCCGTAAGTTCATCTTTGGAGGGGGAGCAGGAGCTTCCAGACTAGTACGATCTTTTGAAGAGCTATAATCTTGAGATCGGGTGGCTATATCTATTTTTACGTTGACCATATTGATACAAACATGGTCACCATCTTGCGACGATGGGTTTTGAATTCCACCGGACGCATTTCCAGCATTCGAAGAGATCAAGGCTAAGTGCAGTTTGTGTGGGAATGGATTCGTCAGCACATCATCTAGTAGGTTTAAAATAATCACAGCCTCCATGAGTTTGGGGCATAAATGTGTAAGGTGGTCATCAGTACAAAGTTTACAAGGAAACTTCACCTTACGTTTCTCTTTCTTTCCCTCTATAGCATTATCATTTTGTCTCTCATTATTTCCTTTGTCCTTAGGTTTATTTTTATTCTTCCCACCTTTATGATTGTTTTGACCTTTCCTTTTATTTCCATCTGGTTGTTGGTCACCATTTGGGTTCTTTGACAATTGAACAGAATGTACATCCATCGATTGGGTGGGTTTGGAGGATGCAGATGAAGCTGACCCTCTAGTAGACTTCGTTGTCGAGTCTGTGGACTTTACATTGGCGGACCCTATAATTCCATCGGCATGAGGTTCGGGCTTCTGTCTAGGATCATGATTTGGTCATGATGCATCCATAAGAAGGTGATATAACATCCCAGACTAAGTGTATATCAAATCGAGTTGTTGGGCTCTAAAGATATCTTCTTCCTCATTGAAGACCCCAGAAGTAGCAACATCCTTCGAGAGAGGAGGGTGAAAATACTTTAGGAACCATTCAAGAATAAAGGTCGTGGGTATAGGATTCTTAATCAACTACTTCTATCTACGCCATTCCTAGATATGATCCGAGATGTGAGTGGTGGTACCTTGGCATAGAGTCAACAAAATTTCAAGACCGACATCGTAACGAATGGGTAATTGAAAGTGGTTGAGAAAAGATAGCACCAACTGATGGAATGATCTGTATGTCCTCTTAGGTATCTCAATGTACCATTGTGACGCAACTCCAATGTGAGTGCATTGGAATAATCTCAATCTAATAGAATCATGGTTCAGAGAATTCGATGAGCACCAAAGGTGAAAAGTAGTGATGTGATCACCAGGGTCTTCACCATTCTTACCTTCAAACTTTGGAATGTCTGACAAAAGTTTGGTGGGGATAGCGGGCCATGTAGGATCATGACTCACCGGGTTGCTCATTAACTTAGACAATTTTGGTAGATTAAGGGTGGCTAGAAAAGGGAGATGGGGTTGCGACATCTGACCCCACCCTCCCACGAAAGATTGTGTGTTGGGAACTACATTCCATCCAGGATTTTGGTAAGGACCAAAACCCTTTTCGAAATTATAAGGAACTCCTCTGATATGATTCGTATAAGATGGGTTGGGCATCATTCCAGCAAGAATGTTCTGACAAGGATTATGAAAATTTTCCCCAGCCGGATTAGATCCGAGCTGATGGTTTTGAAAATTTCCCCCAACCGGATTGGATCCAGGTTGGGGGTTTCCCACACTGTAATATTGACCTCCTCCAGGTGGGAATCTAGAGGATTGAAGTGGATTCGTCATGCCAAAATTATTGATTGGAATTGGCACTGAGGGGATAGGGATGTAATGCAGAACTTGCCCACCAACTGGGGTGTTCCATCCAGCTATAAAAGGATTAGACCCTGGGTTGATAAAAGGGACACTTCTTAAATTAGGATTTGTTTGGGGAATATGAGAACCACCAAATGGAAAAGGAGTGTAAGGAGGTATAGTGCCCCCAATTCCAAGACTAGTATTGGGGCCAGCAGCTAGGATGGAAGTTGAAAACTACGACGTGAAGTTAGGAATACCATAAGAAAATGGACTAGAATCCATGGGGATGGGCTAAACATTGTAACCCGAGGAGTGACCGAAACCTCCAAAAGGGTTTGATGTAAGAGATGAAGCATTAACTATAGACCGAGCCATAGTACTGGTATAATCCTATGACACTACAATTGTAGTGGTTGTAGGAGTCGAAAGGGAACCATTTATTATAGTGGGTATGGGAGTTGAGGAACTCCCAATGTTCTGAAGACTAGATTGATTACTCATCCTTGTGGAACCACAAGTCTGAAAGGTGGTTGTCTGTGTGCCACTTCTACAAACTCTACACCTTTTAGAAGGAAAGAACCCAAAATCTGGTGGTAATTGTAGCAACCGACAGGACCGGCGAGGAGGTTGGTTCGACTCTAGGATGACTTATGAATCTACAAAATAAAAATATATATTAAGGCCAACTAGTAATCAAAGGGCATACCAAAAATTCAAAAGTCCAATATGCATGCAAACAGGCTAAAGTGGTTGAGTGGCCTCCCTCGCTAAAGAAGGTATGCCTCATCCAAGAGGGACTTGAGACTCGCTGCTAAAGTTTGGAGGTAAAAAAATCAGTTATAGAGGCTCTTATGGGCTTAACAACCAGTCGTTCAGATCCCCCTGGAGAGGTAATCCTCCATAAAGGTTGTGTGTTGTCCGACCTCTATCTGACCTAGGATACAAGAAAAATAACCCCTGCAAGTAACCTATGAGATGCCTAAGTCAAGCAACTAATAAACCATCGTATAACTGATGCATAGGTGAGTAGTGATAAGTACAGATCACCATATGGGAAGAGTAGCAAAGAACGAAACCTTGAAAGCACCACCTCTCATAGAGGTATGGGTACTAGCAAGATCCCCAAATATTAATAAATCCACAAAAATATCTCTGACGCTCGGCGAGTATCTGGGGGTTATCCCTTCAACTAACCTCATGTGATCTCATGATTAAATCTAGTGCAAGTGAAGCTTCATGATATTACCAATTATATGTTGAAATTACTAGGACAACTGAGAGGGGGGGGTGAATTAGTTGTTACTGTGCTTAAACAATTTTAAGTCAATTAAGCCATTTTTAATCTTTCTCCAAGTGACCATCAATATTATACAATATATGAACAACATAAATAATGAGCATCAATCACACATAAGATATACACATAGATAGATTTTCATGAGGAAACCCATAAAGGGATAAAACCTCTTCTTCTTCGAAAATGATAGGCAGTATTTTAAGTTTTGTACATCATCTATAAGTGAGCACCAATTCAATGTGAGGCTACTACCTCTGTTTTACAAGCTCCATCTTGTTTGAGAGAACCAACTCTTTGGTTTCTCTAGCACCCACTAGAAGGAAGCAACAACTCCCTAAGTTCTCCAACACCAATTGGATGGAAGCACCAACTTCCAGTCACACAGGCACCAACCTGTATAACAGAGAACAATTGTTGTCCCTTGCACCACCCTGCCACCCTAGTTTTTCTAGCTTCAACCAGATGTAAGCTACAACTCTCTATGTTCAAAAACCCATTTGAAACTCTGAGGACAACAGTCCTCCCTAGCACCTCCCTACCACCCTTATTACAAATAAATGATTGAATAACCAACAAAACATATAAATCAATTCTTACCACTTATTGATTGTTCTGTAATTCTTCTCTACTACACTATTCTTTTTCTCTGTTCATATTTGGCTTGACTTGTTGCCTTTGTATATCTGTTCTTTCATTGTCCTTCACATGCTCTTTGATATGTGCACATTCTTCTCTCTTCACCTTTCCTCCTCTGTTCAGCTTCTGTTACTTATCTCTGAGATTTCTTCACACTGTGCATACTATAACTTTACCTTTCCACAATTCAACTCATTTTTCAGTCAGAATAGCCAAACACACATAGTCACTACATGTTTCTTTTATGCACTACGACCCCTTCAGTTACCCCTCAAATCCCTAGAATAACGCTTCAGCAACTGAAACACCAACTGTCCAAGAACCATGATTCGGTTCTGATAACTGAATTGCAACTGAACAATTAATCATGAAGAGAAACAATAGCCCTTCGATCATATTTCCAAGTATCCAACACCATTGGATTACAAGCACAGGGTCGTATTGATTTTGCCATTTCATATTTCGGTATTTTAGCATTTCAACATTCCTTGTGATGAGATATCTTGATGCTCCATGTCACGATCCCCGAAACTTCAGAAAAAGGAGCTTAGCTAGACTAGCTCCTTCCCTTATCGTGACCACCAGTGGTGACCATAGGCTGCACCAAAAGGCGTTTCACAATTTTTCATTTCGATATTTCGCGATTTCACATATCATGAGTTCGAGAGGTTAGGGAACCCAGTTCCTTTGACTTTCCAGTTAGCAAAATGATGATCTTTCACCACATGTCCTATGGACCCAACAATCCAGATCTTATCATGATTTCAAAACTTCACGGGCCTTCGTCGTGTTTGATCAACGGTCCAGATCAATCCTCGATCTGACAACTAGGATTATTTCATGATTTCACATATCACGAGTTTGAGTGGTTAGGGCACTCCTTCCTTGGACCTCTCAGTCAGCAAAATTTTGATCTATAATCATGTGTCCTTCCCGAATATGGATGGTCCTCCTGCTTTTAGGATTTCAAGGTTCAATACATCAAAGGTTAAAGTTCCTTTGATCTTTGATTTCCCGATCTGTGAAACTCTGAAATGGAGTCTTTGTTGATGTGCCTGTTTCGAGATTTTGGCATTTCACATTTCACAACTTCGGGACTCTTGTGATGAAGAGTCTCAACTCTTGACTCCTCTAACTCCTGGTATCCGAAACTCTGAAATGGAGATTAAGTCGTGGTTTGATGTGCCTATTTCGGGATTCGAAATTTCGCATTTCGCAACTTCGGGACTCCTATGATAAAGAGTCTCGACTCTTGACTCCTCCAACTCTTAGTATCCAAAACTCCAAAATGGAGATTAAGTTGTGGTTTGATATGCCTATTTCAGGATTTCAGCATTTTGCATTTTGCAACTTCGGGACTCCTGTGATGAAGAGTCTCGACTCTTGACTCCTCGAACTCCCGGTATCCGAAACTCCAAAATGGATTTTACGCTTCTGATCTTTCCATGCGATAATCATTGCACTGCTGGTATTGCCACTTTCTCGTGTTCGTCATTGTCGAGCTGAGCTTGCCATCAATGAAAAAAAAATACTCTTCCTTCTGTCTACCCGTAACAAATATGCCAACAATCTCCCCCTTTGGCATTGATGGAAACCTTGAATAACATCCAACTATACCATTGTAGCATCCTTGAAATTACCACACTTTCTCCCCCTTTGACATCAATGTCAAAGAAGAAACACGCTCCCCCTGAGTTGTTGCAGTACATACTGCCCCTATCAACTATGAGCAACTTATAAATACAACATATATTCAATAAGGACTCCCCCTGACCAGGTGAACATATTATACGAAAGAAGTTATAACCACCAACTTTTGATGAAGATATCCAAAAGGGGTCGCTGCTAATGGTTTAAGAAAGATATCAGTTATCTGTTCTATGGAAGGGATATAATTCAGTAGAACAACTCTGTTTGTAACTTATTCTCTGAGAAAATGGTATTTTATTGGGATATGCTTAGTCTTGGAATGAAGAACAGGATTCTTCGAGACACTAATGGCACTGGTGTTATCAGAGTGAATTGTAATCAGATCAGTATAGTTTACCTTCAAATCTGCAAGAGTTTGGATTATCCACAAAATCTGAGTGCAGTAAGTAGCAGCAGCAATGTACTCTTCT
>JASDQU010690193.1:4089-33458 GCA_032191745.1 Picea mariana
GCCTTGTGAGATTTTATATTTCTAGACAGTCTTGAAAACACAGTCCAGTCCCTAGATATTCATCTTGATCCAAAAACCACATCAATTATTAAGAAAATATTTCCCAAAAAGAGTTAGTTACCAGGCATCTCCGACTTACAGCCTAAGAGAGTTTCTTGGAGTGATAACACTGGCTACCACCAGATCTATATGAAAGATGAAAACATTCCTAAGACTACCTTTAGAAATCATGAGGGCCACTATGAGTTTTTGGTCATGCCCTTTGGTTTGTGTAATGCTCCCTCCACTTTCCAAAGCCTCATGATTCATGTCTTCTATATTTTTCTCCATCATTTTGTCTTAGTTTTCTTTGATTATATCCTCATCTATAGGAAAACCTGGATAGACCATCTTGCTCATGTGGATCAAGTTCTCCATCTACTCTCTCAGCACCAATGTTTCATGAAACAATCTAAATGTTCTTTTGGCGCCTCAGAAGTCGAGTACTTGGGTCATCTTGTTGGAAAGCATGGCATCAGGGTGGATCCTAAAAAGAATGAAGCTATGCAAGACTGGCTTCACCCAAAGACTCTCAAAATCTTGTGTGGATTTCTGGGCTTAACAGGTTATTATTGCAAGTTTGTTAAGAATTATGGAAAGATTGTGGCCCCTCTCACTGCACTCCTTAAAAAGAATTATTTCACTTGGACTCCAACAACTACCCAAGATTTTCAAACCTTGAAGATGGCCATGTGCACCACTCCAGTCCTGACACTTCCTGATTTCACAAAGACCTTTGTCCTGGAATTTGATGCTTCAGGGAAAGGAATTGACGCTTTCCTTATGAAAGAGGGTCGGCCTTTGGCCTTTACCAATAGACAACTATCTGAACAAAAATTGGGAAAATCAATCTATGAAAAGGAAATGTTGGCTATTATGCCTGTTGTTGATCTTTGGTGCCCTTATCTATTGGGGCAATGCTTCCAAATTAAGACAGATCATCAAAGCCTCAAGTATTTTCTGGAACAACGCATCTCCTCCCCAGAGCAACAAAAATGGGTGACTAAGCTCTTTGGATATGATTATGATATTATTTACAAGAAAGGAAAAGACAATGTGGTTGCGGATGCACTTTTCCGAAAATATGAACATGAAGTGTCCCTTTTTTCTCTCTCCTTCATTGCACCAGATTGGCTCCAAGTCGTTCGCCAGGAATGGCTACACAATCCCAAAAGTTTGCATATGATACAACAATTGCACTCCAATTCTCCAGTTTCCCCAGGGTACTCTTGGCTCCATGATGAGCTTCGATACAAAGGCCGTTTGTATTTAAGTAAATAGTCAAAACTTAAATCCACGGTACTTTCTGAGCTTCATGTTGCACCCACAGCTGGACACTTAGGGTTTACCAAAACCTATGACAGGGTCAAACATTCTTTTTTCTAGGATGGTATTAAACATGACATTCGTAATTTTGTGGCTGAATGTGATGTGTCCTAATGCAACAAGGGTGAAACAATCAAATCTCCTAGCACACTACAACCACTTCCGATTCCACTTGTCATTTCGAGGGATATCTCTATGGATTTTATTGTAGGATTACCTAAATCGGAAAATAAATCAGTCATCATGGTGGTCGTTGATTGCCTTTCCAAGTATGCTCATTTTTGTGCTCTTCAACACCCATTTACAACAGTCATTGTGGCTCAACTTTTCATGGATCAGGTCTTGAAGCTTCATGGCATGCTACATTCTATTGTTTCTTATCGCGACCCAAATTTCACCAGCAATTTTTGGCAAGAACTGTTCAAGCTACAAGGCACCCAATTTCATCTCAACACAACTTATCATCCCCAGACTATGTTCAAACTGAAGTTGTCAACAAGTGTTTGGAAAAATATTTGAGGCATTTTGCATCAGAAAAGAAAAATCAGTGGGCTTAATGGTTACCACTAGCTGAATGGTGGTACAACAATTCATACCATACATCTACCCACATGACTCCTTTTGAAGAAGTATATGGCCAAAATCCACCTTCATTTCTCTCATATTTACCAAGTGTCTCAAAGGTCCAGGCGGTTGACCAAACGCTTACAGTTCGAGAGGCTATTATGCGTACCCTCAAAGAGAATTTGGTCATGGCCCATAATCACATGAAGCAACAATCAGATCAAGGTCGCTTTGAACATCAATTTGCAGAAGGGGATTAAGTGTTTCTTCGACTACAACCTTACAATCAAAATTCCCTCAAGGTTGACCATTGTCAGAAACTGGCGCCCAAATTTTATGGTCCTTATACTGTTCTCAAGTGTGTGGAACAGGTGGCCTATCAGTTAGCTTTTCCCAGTCATTCTAAGCTACATCCTATTTTTCATGTTTCCTGCTTAAAGAAGGTGATTGAAACTAAGTGCCAAACTCAAACCAACCTTCCCGAGTTGGACGAAGAAGGATCCATTTGGCTACAGCCAGAAGCAGTTTTGGACCAGCATGATCGTCGCCTGCATCAGTGAACCATCAAGGAAGTGTTAGTCCAGTGGAAAGATACAACCCTAATGGATGCCACTTGGGAACCAACTACCATTCTACAATAATTTCCACATCTCAAGCCTTGAGGACAAGGTTGTTTTTAAGGGGGAGGACATGTTAGGGACCTAACCCCTCATGTAGGTAGAATAATATATTCCGAAGTAATAAAGGTCAATATTAATAAGGCCTAACAATAAGGAATAATAAGTCGAATGTAAGAAGACCTAATAGAAGCTTTCGCTTCTAGAAGGATATTCCTCTAGATGGTTCTTTTGATAGACATATTTAGTATAAATAGGAGTTGAGGGTATGAGAACTATTGTCTTGGATAATATTGTAATAGAGCTCTACTCGACTGGAGGTTTCCCCCTCGAAGAGGCAAGTGAACATTGCTCCTAGTAATCGAAGTGATCTTTCTGGTGTTATTCTGTTATCATTTCAATATTATTGTGGTGTTGTTATGGTTATATTGTTGTTCATCTGCCATTTCTAGCATTTTATTTCTGTTCTGCATACTTTTTATATCTAGAATATTACAAATTGAAATATGAACTCTTAGGAACTGTCTGGTATTTTTGCATCATTGGACAATGATATGGATCATGCCCCTCTGTCTTACAGATCTCACACCATAGTCGTCATGTCAGCAAAGGGTTTGGAAATCTTGTTTCCATGTATTGCAGGAATGTTGGGAAATCATTCTCGTGGTGTCCTTCTTCCCTATATGTGGTACACCAAACAACTTATGTTTTGCCCTTACCCATGTTCTAGTTCATTGGAAATGTTAAATTCTTCAGATCCTCCTTCAACTCCTCTATTTCCGGATATGTCTTATAATATTGGTTCTCTTCCAGTTGTAAGGCTGCCAGTAGAGCCTCTACCTGAGTTTGAAACTTCTGTTGTCTCAAAGGGTATTTCAAGTGTGGTAGCAAGGAAATCACAAATAGATGTATATGTTGCATATCTATCATGACATGCTTCATCTTTTCCTTGAATCGTTTGAATCTCTAGCCAATCTCCCAGACAGATTCTCTTGGTTTATGTCTTATCTCTATCATCTCATTCATGTACTGATCCTATGAGCTAGGCTTCTGGAATTCATTTATCAACAGCTTCTTGATATCCACAATTGTTCTAGTTTTTCCTGGTGGACTGTTTGCAGTTAATCTCATGTATCAATCTAGTGTGCAGTCTCTTAGTGTGATAGCTAATTGCACAAGTTTTGTATCCTCATATGTGATCTACTTTGCTTCCCATATCTTTTCACAGATGAACAAGTGCTTCTTAGGGTCCTCAGATGCTTCTCCCTTGAATTCGGGTAACCTAATGGTGGGATCATGTCCTGCCATTGCAAACTATGTTGGAATACTACCTCTGCGCGGTGTAGATCCTTGATTAATGCTTCAGGAACTGGCTCCCCCAGTTGTTGCTCCCTATGTAGATGTACTTCCTGCTTCATTTCTTCCAATGAAATTCGGTTGTCTAAACATTGGTCTTATCTCTGGTGTATTAGTCGCACATGGATTTATGGGTTCCACACTGACACTGATATGGATAGGAGTTTTTCCTTTGGTTCCTTCCCTTGGACCTATTATCTTCCTCTCATATGTCGCGCACAAGATTTCCTCAATCTGCTCCACAACCCGGAGATCCTCTACCTCTTATTCATCATTTTCCAAGCCTTCCCTTGCTGCTATGGATCTCTTCTTATTGTTCATCTTGTATTGGTAGGGTGCTCCACTGCACATTCTTCTAGTTGATAAATATGTACTTGTCAAAATATTTGTGCGGTGTTAACTTCAAGTTTGAATTATCTTTCTGTGCAAATTCCAACTCCTTTGTTTTCAACCAGCTTTCGATATCCACCTTCATTGGGTTCCATGGTCTAAACATCCCCTTTTATAATCTCATTCATTTTAACGTTTCCTCACTAGATTTGACATTCTTATCACGATTCTTCAGCAAATCTCATTCATGTAATCCCAATTTGTTCCAGCCAGCAAAAGAACCATTTGTTCATTACTTCACTCTTGCTACCATTCTTGGGATGACCTAGGTTAAGGTCTGCCATGGTTTCCAACAAAACCCCTTTAAAACTATCACTCCCTTTGGTAAACCAGAAGGAAGCGTAGTACACAGAGTGCATTGCGTAATCTCACCCGAGATAGTTCTATTGGTGGCTACAACGCTCATGTGCTTGCAGCTTGGGAATGAGTGGGGATCTGAGATTAAACTCTGTGATCTTCATTTGTTACTTTAACATTCAGCTTATATTGAATACCGTGTTATTCTTATTCATGCATGTAAAATAGTAGATCTAACTAGTCTTTCATGCATTTGTCTAACATCTAATCATTGACAATGAAGGAAATACCCAATATTCAATCACATAACACATGATCTAACATGGTTCACCCCTCCTGGGCTACGTCCAAAAAGATTTGGATGCTCTGCTCTTTCATTATGGTGGTTCCAAAACTACATCATCACGCATATTCTAATTATCCATCAAACAGATCGAAATCTACAATGAGGTGGACTAGATGACACCAGGCTCCTCAGCCTATGATCTAACCCTCAATACCTACCCTATTTTCTCTCCCCAGCTCAACAACTTACAAAATAGATCGGATTTACAGTCATTATGTCTTCGAACAACATAGTAACAATGACCAACCCCAACCTAGACCTCCTAGGTACCTACTTATACATGTTCTTGGCTTACCAACCATTACATCTTCTTACCAAAACCCTAACCCTAACATGGCTGGGTATTCTTGCATGTGCGCCTCTCATGCTTTCCTCTTTTGAATGCACGTCTGTCTTGCACGTGTTGTTTTTCCTGCATGCGCATCTCTCTTACATGTGTTTCTTTTCCTGCATGCACATTTGCCTTACACATGCTTCTTTTCCTGCATGCATGTCTTCCTTCTACGTCGTGCTTTTCCCCAAAACTGGGTCTATGCCCAACAACCACCTCTATAAAAATGAAGAGGGTATATTAATTATTTTATAAGAGTACCCTATAATGTTGGCTCTCATCTTTAATAGGAAAAGAGATCAACAATTCCACAAGTCATAGATATGCTAGAAATCAATAATAAAAACTGATATAAATAATAATAGCATATTTATTTATTGTATGGAGGTCATTATGTTTTCTGATTTATAGACCTTTCCAATAATATAATGTTATATAAATACGTAAACAAAATGCATTTGGTTCTATTATTATCTTATATTTCAATTAACAAATAGGTTTAATATAGAATTATATTTGATTGATTAATAAAATTTATATTTATGGAAGGAAATTACAAGGAGAAGGTGATATAAGGAGGTGACCACAATACAAAAAGAAATAAAAAGAAGCAATACGCATGTATTGCAGAATTACAAGAAGTCTTGACCATGTAATTCAAATATTTGATTTCATTGACTATAATAGAAGTCTAAACTTAAGAGAGCTCCCTCTAACATAAATACCTTTTGTCCTTCCCACGTTTTACAAACAAAAGGTTTCGGGTTATATATTTATTGTTATCTATTTTTAAAAACAACTTTAAATACTAGCTATCTCGTAAATATTTTAAAAGGATAAGAGACCAATGCAGGAGAGTGCATGTATACAAAGCTCTTCCAAGTTATTATGGGTAAAATCTTATTTGTTAGTGTATAAAATTTATATTATGTAATAAAGTGACGTTAATATAAATAACTAATAATTTAATAGTCGGATAATATTTAAATAAGGATTATTATAAAAGAAAAAACAATTCATTGTTTTGGTTGACTTCATTTTAATAGGAATATCTTTTACATGAAGTCAATCCATTTCTAATCATGTTTGCAGATTTCTTGTTGATTTGGAAAAATAATATGATATGAAATTAAGAGAAACATGAATTTATAAGATAAATGAATTTAAGTTGAAATTTGTTTATTTATTAAAAAAAAGTTCTTTATAAATATTACAAAGGTGGAGAGTATGTTGTAAGACATGAAAAATCCATGGTGTTCATGTTCTTGTTGTTGTGAGAAGTTTCCATATTCATTGCTAGAAACCAACACAACAATCATCATAGTTTGATGTTTCATATCCAATAGACGGAGTCGATTTGAGTTATCAGGCTTATGAAGGAGTTGACATGTTCAATTTTGAAGCTGTCACCAAGGCCATTCAAAGAGTCATTCGAGAGAAGAGAACGATATAGAAATCAAGCATTGCCACTTCTAAGTTTGAAGCTTCCACCGATGTAACACCCTAAGTTTTGATCCCCGTATTAAATAATGTATTTTGTTAATATATGAAAGTACAGAGTGCCCAAACAATTGAAAAAGGCTAGTGTGCCTAGGAAATGTAATGTTTTGATCATTATTATTAATAAATGCAAGAGTTATAGGGGGATATGATTCCATAAGAGAGGGGCATTGAGGGGATAAGTATTTATTTTATACTTTATTTACCCATTTTTTTTAATGGAGAATAACAGTTACATGAGCTTCTTGGGGGGGAGGCCAAGTGGTTCCTTAATTCCAAGAATTACATAAACCTGTCCTTGGTCTGTTTGGGGGGTTCTCGTTCTTGTTCTTATGGTTGCTTCTTCTTCTCTCATTCACTCACTCACTCACTCAATTACTCGTTGTTTACACCTTTCATTATGTTCTTAGTCCATTCATTCTTTCGCCCACTCATCCTTCCTCATTAGTGTCTTGGCTTAGGGAAAGGAAAATGAATTGTTGGAGAGAAGCCATTATTTTGTTGGTTGTAAATATTGTTGGTGTATTCCAGCTATGAATCAAGGCTTGCATGTCTGAGATTCATTGGCTTGTGTTCAATTTTTCTCACAGCTACGAGTCCTAAGAGTCCCAGCATGGAGATTTTGGACCAACTACATTTGAGCCCTGGAAGGAGATGGACAACCTGAGGGATTGTGTGGCAGAGAAGGGGGTCCATTCTCTTAGGTTGTGCAGGCTGGGTAGAAGAGATTCAGTGCACCTTGGATTGTTGTGGGTGTTGAGAAGCCTGTGAGAGCTTGATTGCTAACTAGTTTGGGAAGCCGAGTGACACTCTAGAACCGTCCTTGTGGATTCATAGCCCTAGCTCGGGGGTGACATTGCTATTGAGACTTGGAACAACAATGTCTATGTTTGGGTGGAACGTCCTTGGTCTGCAGCCAGTTGGTGATTCGTTTCATTAAAGATAAGTTCTTTCTGTTATGGTTTTATTTGCTTGTGTATTTATTTCGTTGTGTATTTATTTATCTATGAATATTATATCTGTAATATGCATGCTTGTTGGTTATTGTTGTGCATGACATATGTCTCATTTATTTATTTCATAACATGAATATTGATCTATGCATGTGAATAGTGTATGCATCTTTATTAATTACAAGTTAAATCATAATTCAAAAAAGAAGTCTAAAAGTGGGCTTAAAGTGGCACGTGCGGCTTGTGGGTGGTTGGGTATGTAACATATTGGTATCAAAGCTACAGGTTAAAACAACGGACTGGTATGGGCCGAAAATATTAGACAGGGTTTTATGGTTAAGAAGAATATGACCTTGAAATCGTAAAGCTCAAGAGGAATGGATTTGCAAATTCTGCACAGAATCCGGAGCGTCAGAGATCCTTTGAAGGGATTGTGACCATCCCTTTTGAATTCGGGAATGATCACCACCATGGGATCAAGGGAGATTAGAGGGTAGGTGAACAGGGGTCGTTTGATGATGGCGAAATAAGAGGTTGGGTAATATTAAGACCCAGCTATCATATCTAGTTGGTTGATCATTAATCGTCGATCAAAGTAGAGTAGAAAAGGGAAAAAAACTTCGGACTTCACCACTTTGGTGATCTTGGTAGGAAGGAAAGCCTGAACTACCGAAGGCAAAAGCTGCAAAGTCTCATCAGTCGTCTGATCTGATAGGATGCATGGGGGAATCTCCATCGTCGATCATAGTCACCTGGTGTTGACCGCTTCAGGATATTTCACTTCAGGAGTTTTAAACTTTGTTGAACTACTACCACCCGGAACACCGAAGTGTCGGAATTCCCGTCGATGGTTAGATTAAGGGAAGGACTTCAGGAGTCTTGCAATCTATCAGATCTAGGATTGGTGGAGAGTTAGAAAAGTTCGTACATTAGAACTTTGCCACTCCAGCAATTTATGGGTATGTTGCAGATCAAAGCCCCAAAGTGTCGAATTCACAAAAGTGTAAAGTCGTGAAGTTACGCGGGTCATTGAATCTGAAGAAGAGATTGTGAATCATTTGTTTGGTTGATGATGTGGCTTATGCCATATGGCAGGGGTGTCATGTGAGGACATGTGTCACCCAGATTTGGTGCCTTTTGGACCCTGATCTGTTCATTTTTTAGTGACACATGGCACATATGCCACGGGTCCACGTCATCCTAGGTGACATTCGCATGTCATGTAATCTTCGAGAGTTTATGACTCTAGGAGTGTCCAAGTTTCTGTCAAAAAATAGTGTCGAAGACCGAAGTCACAAAGGCACATAGACTGTTGATTTGAGATCCCTTCAGGACCTTTCTCGATCATTGGATCAAGTAGAGGGAGGATGGGTGAGCACTTCAACGGATTATCAATTCGAGGAAGTGGTAGACTTAGGAATGGAAATATCCCAGAGCCCTGGAGCGCTGAAATTCTGAAGTGTGTAATCACCGTCTATCCCAACGCTTTATTAAGTCTCGATCGTTTGATTAAATCGTGAATGAATAGTGTAAGTATTTCGGAAGATTGTCATTTCGAGGAAATGGAAGACTCATGAAGGGAAATATTTCAGGGCCCCAAAGCGTCAAATTTCTGAATTACCTTAGAGTTGTCCATCTCAACGCCTGATTAGGTCGCAACCGTCGATCTTGTTGAAGTCTCTAGATGGGGGCGGGACCATCCATTTGATGGGAGATTAAGTCTCGACTGTCCATTTTTTCTAGTGGAATGATTCATGGGTTTGGTGAATCGTAACTCTGGGGGAAAATAGAAGTTGATAGGGGAAAATAGTTGAAGGCCGAAGTTTGGAGGACTTGATTCCAACATAGGTCCCATGCTAAGGTAAAAAGGGGCCTAGAAGGTAACCAATCCCTCAGACATGGTGTTCGGGCCAGCTCTTGTGTAGAAAAAAAACACAAAGAGGGGCACTAAAAGGTGATTAAGCCTGCAGTTTCTATTTGTGGTCACGTGGAACATGGTTTGAAGGAGGCGCCTGGATGAAATTTGATTTATGTATCAGCTAATGGGGGCTGGCAATTTTTTTTTTCTTTAGGGAGCCCTAACTTTCAGCTCTGATATCCGATTAGGGCAATATTTCAGTCATTGCAAGGTTGATTTAGAAGAGAAGGACCTAGAATCAATGTATTTTGGACAACTTTGATATTTCTTCATGAATAGAGAAGGAAAGTACCTGTATCATTGTTTGGAATGTTTTTTAATATGTATAATTCTAACAAAATGGTGGCTTGCACATTTTTCAGAATTAGGGGTTTTAAACATACTAGTTTCAAATTCATATTCAAGAAATGGAAGATTGAGAGGGAGCTTATAGCCATGATAAAGATGCCAAAGTTCAGAATATCAGTGTTGGTAATGCAGAGACAGAATCCAACGAAAACTAGGCTAGAGGGGAACAAGAAACATTGTTAGATATTGTGAGAAGCCTGAAAATAGAAGTGCAGAGTTACAAAGAATACAATGAGAGACTAATAAGAGAAAAAAATCAAATAAATGATCAAGTGATGCAAATATTAAATCAATTGCAGAGGCAAACAAAGAATGTATCAAACTCAAAACAGGAGGAAGAGAGAAGATGTCATGACAGAAGATATGACCACATAAGAACTAGTTATTCAAGAAGTGACATAAGAACTCATAGGTATCGCTCACCTCCCTACTCAACAAGGCAATTTTATGCATCTAAAGATTCCCTAAGTAGTCTAGAGTCATCTCATGTTATGAACCAAAGAAGAAAACATGGATTGGACAGTTTGCATGGAGATTTGAGGAATCTTAAGCCGCCATCCTTTGATGGTGAAAGAGAAAGGGAAGATGATGTTGAGGCATGGTTTATTGGACTCATGAGGTATTTTCAATTACATAACTACTCATCAAACCTAGAAGCCCGAATTTCCACATACCATTTACATGGGAAAGTTTCTATGTGGTGGGATCAACTGAAGCAAGTTGAGCACATTAATGAGAATAGCATCACTTGGAAGCAGTTCAAGAAATATTTTCAGAAGGAGTGCCTTCAGAGAACTTCTATGACAAGAAAATGCAGGATTTCTTTGAACTTAGGATGAGAAACATGACCATTGTAGAGTATGAAAAGAAGTTTGTGGGGCTGCTAAAGTATGTGGGGTTTATAAAAGATGAGAAGGTGAAAGTACATATCTTTTTAAGTGGATTTTAATCCTTTTATAAAGAGAATATTCAATATGATGAACCTAGGATCTTGACCAAGACCATCAGGAAGGATAAATACATGTATGAGAAAGAAAAGGAAAGCGAGTCCATGCAAAAATATTGGAAGGATAGGAAGAAGGAGAAATTTGATCAGAGGAGGAAGGGATTCAAGCCTCCTTTCAATAGAAATAACCCTAATAAAAATCATTAAGACCAATATGCTAAGGATGAATCCAAGAAAGAAGACTCCTTGGGAAAAAGGGGAGGACCATGAATCCAATGTTGGGAATGCAAAGAAGATCACTTGTACAAGGATTTCCCTCACAGAAAGGATAGAGTGAAAACCATGCACAACATACAAGAGGCTACAATGGTAGAAGACATGGGAATAATTTATGCATCCTTAGATTATTTTCAACTAGAGTACCAATCCAATATGATCGAAGTGGAAGGTAAGGTCATTAAGCAGACTATTTCTATTTTAGTTGATTCAGGAACAAGACATTGTTACATTGACCCTAAAATAGTGGATAGATTACATTTGGAGAAAAGTGAGCTTGGAAAATCAAGTTTGGTTCAGCTAGCCAATGGAACCAAAAGGAGAATCCATGATATGGTCAGAGGTTGTTATATAAGTCTTAATGGTGTGAATACTAATGTTGATCTAAATATTATACCATTGGGTTCTTATGATATTATAATTGGAATGGATTGGTTGGACAAGCATTATGATGTCCTATATTGTCATAAAAAGACATTTACATGTCTTGATGAATAAGGAAAATAGAGCACCGTGAAAGGAATTTCAAGACCCATATCTATAAGGGGGATTTGAACCTTACAAGTGAAGAGATGTTTTAGAAAAGGATGTCAACTGTATGAATCCCATGTGGAGGAGCCAGAAAAGACAAAGGGGCCAAGCCTTGAATAATTTTCGGTACTACAAGAATTTGAAGATGTATTCCAAGAAATACCAAGGTTTCCACCAAAGAGGGAGATAGATTTCTCTATTGATTTAATTCCAGGAGCTACCCTGGTATCAAAAACACATTACAGAATGAGTACACCAGAGTTAAAATAATTACAAATGCAGTTGGAAGAATTGTTGAAGAAAGGGTACATATGTTCAAGTGTTTCACCTTAGGGAGCACCAATACTCTTTGTCAAAAATAAGGATGGAACTTTGAGGTTGTGTAATGAATTTCGACAGCTGAATAAATACACTATAAAGAATAAGTACCCTCTACCCATAATTGATGACCTCTTTGATCAACTAAGAGGGGAAAATATATTTTCAAATATATACTTGAGATTGGGATACCATCAAGTAAGAATCAAGGAAGAAGACATCTATAAGATGACCTTTAGAACCAGGTATGGGCATTATAAATTTGTAGTGGTGCCATTTGGACTATCCAATGCACCATTTTTCTTTATGTGCTTAATGAATGGCATATTTAGAAATTACTTGGATAAGTTTGTTATCGTATTCTTGGACAACATACTTTTCTATTATAAGTCATAAGAAGAGCATGAACATCACCTAAGATTGGTATTGCAAGTGTTGAGGCAACATCAGTTGTATGCCAAGCTTAGAAAGTGTTATTTTTACCAAGAACAGATCCATTACTTGGGGCGCATTATTTCAGAACAATGTATAATAGTGGATCCAGAGAATATTGAAGCCACTAGAGGATGGCCAACACCCAGGAATGTTTCAAAAGTCAGATCTTTTATGGGATTAGCTAGTTACTACAGAATATTTATAGAAGGGTTCCCTAAGATTGCTCATCCCATCACTTCTTTGCAAAAGAAGGGAATCAAATTTGAATGGACATCTGAGTGTGATGAGAGCTTTAATCTGTTGAAAGAATTACTTACCAGTGCACCTATTTTAAATATTGTTGACCCAAATGAAATTTTTGTGGTATGTACATATACATGCAAGGAAGGACTTGGTTGAGTCCTCACTCAAAATGGACATGTCATTGGTTATGAGTCTAGAAATCTTAAATAACATGAGAGGAACTATGTCACACATGGCTTGGAACCTGTTTCCACTATTCACGCATTGAAGATGTGGAGGCATTATCTCATGGGGAAGAGATTTGAAATAAGAACAAACCACTATGGTTTGAAATATATTTTTGAACATTCAACTTTGAATGCCAGGAAAATGAGAAGGCTGGAATTTTCAAGTGAATATGGTTTTGACATCAAGCATGTCAAAGGAAAATAAAATAAAAATTCGATGCACTTAGTAGAAGAGTACATCTCATGCATGCTACAACTGTTAGTATGCATCAATAAGATTTAAAGAGTGGAATTTTATATGTTGTTGTCACATATCAGCATTACCTATAGGTAAAGGAAATCTCACAACAAGAAAATGTAAGACTGGAAATTAAAGAATATGAGATGAAGGAAGATGGATTACTTATGCATAAAAATAGAATTTGTGTTCCTAGTTTCGAAGAACTTAGGAATTTGGTATTAAAGGAAATGAATAATGTTCCATATGTCGGGCATCCCGTTTACCAGAAAACAATTGCAGTAGTAAGAAGCCAATTATTTTGGCTAGGAATGAAAATAGATGTTGTTGATTACATTTCCAGGTGTATGGAATGTTAGAGAGTGAAGGATGAGCATAGGAACCCAACAGGTTTGCTACAACCATTACCAATTCTAGAGAAGAAATGGGAAGTGGTAACCATGGATTTTATAACTAAATTTCCCAGGACAACAAGACAACATGATTCAATCATGGTAGAAGTTGATAAATTGACAAAGGATGCTCATTTTTTTCATGTAAAAATGATTCATATAGTAGCTAATATTGCATAAATTTACATGAGGGAGATTGCTAGGTTGCATGGGGTACCGAAGGAAATTGTCTCAGATAGAGATACAAATTTTACTTCCAATTTCTAGAGGGGATTGTTTAAAGGATTTGGTACAAATTTGAACTTTATCACAACATACCATCCACAGTCATATGGGTAGACAAAGAGAGTCAACCAAGTAATTGAAGACATGTTGATAATGTATGTGATGGATAAACCATCTAAGTGGGAAGATTACTTTCACTTGGTTGAGTTTTCCTATAATAATGGGTATCAAGCTTCATTGAAAATGATCCCATTTGAATCAATATATGGAAGGAAATGCAATACTCCAGTGAGTTGGGACAACCCAATAGATAGAGTGGTACTTGGGCCAGAATTGCTTAAGGATATGGAAGATGAGATGGTTAGAATTAAGCATAATTTAAAGGCAGCTCAAGATAGATAGAAAATTTATGCAGATAAGAACAAAACATATAGAGAATTTAAAATGGGGGAGCATGTGCTCTTAAAAGTGAAGCCCAAGAAGAGATCCTTGAAGTTGGGTAGTTGTACAAAGCTAGCAACCATATTCTGTGGTCCATTTGAGATATTGGACATAATAGGGCCAGTTGCATACATGCTTGCATTGCCTACTTCTATGAATATGCATAATGTATTTCATGTCTCATTGATAAAATAAATATGTACATGATCCTAACCATGTTGTTTATTGGCATCTTATTCAAGTAGAGACAAAGGGAGACTTTCAGGTCCATCAAACTCAAATATTGGACAGAAAAGTCAAAATGCTCCAGAATCGAGTTATAGAGCTAGTAAATATCTAGTGGACCTACTATGGTCCTGAAGATGCTACTTGGGAGCATGAATATGCCATGCAGGCGAAGCACCCACAAATTTTTTAATAAGTTTTGAAATTTTGATTTTTGTTTTGTATATGCACTAAGAATAGTGCCAAAATAAGGGGGAGGGGTTGTAACACCCCAGGTTTTGAGCCCCGTATTAAATAATGTATTTTGTTAATCTATGAAAGGTTGGAGTGCCCAAACAATTGAAAGGGTCCATTGTGCCTAGGAAATGTAATGTTTTGATCATTATTATTAATAAATACATCATTGGATGCTAGATGGACAAGGACACGAGTTATAGGGGGCTATGATTCCATAAGAGAGGTGGATTGAGGGGATAAGTATTTATTTTATACTTTATTTACCCTTTTTTTTAATGGAGAATAACAGTTACATGAGCTTCTTGGGGGGGAGGGCAAGTGGTTCCTTACTTCCAAGAATTACATAAACCCGTCCTTGATTTGTTTGGGGGCTTCTCGTTCTTGTTCTTCTGGTTTGTTATTCTTCACTCACTCGCTCAATTGCTCATTGTTCACACCTCTCACTCTATTCTCACTCCATTCATTCTTTCACCCACTTATCCTTCCTCATTGGTGTCTTGGCTTGGGGAAAGGAAAATGAACTATTGGAGAGGATCCATGGTTTTGTTGGTTGTAAATACTGTTGGTGTATTCCAGCCATGGATCAAGGCCTACATGTCTGATATGCTTTGGCATGTGTTCAGTTTTTCTCACAGCTACAAGTCTTGAGAGTCCCAACATGGAGATTATGTACCACCTGCACTGGAGCCCTAGAATGTGATGGATAACCTAAGGGACTGCATGGTAAAGAAGGGGGTCCATTATCTTAGGTTTTGTGGGCTGGGTAGAAGATAGCTAGTGTACTTTGGATTGATGTGGGTGTTGAGAAGCCTGCGAGAGCTTGAGTGTTGAATGGTTTGGGAAGATGAGTGACACTTTGGAACTGTCCTTGTCGATTCATGTCCCTGGCTCAGGGGTGACATTGTTGTTGAGACTTGGAACAACAATGTCTACGATTGGGTGGAACGTCTTTGGTCTGCAGCCAATTGGTGATTTGTTTCATTAAAGATAAGTACTCTCTATTGTGGTTTTATTTTCTTGTGTATTTATTCCACTGTGTATTTATTTATCTATGAATTCCATATCTGTAATATGCATGTGTGTTGGTTATTGTTGTGCATCACATATGTCTCATTTATTTATGTTGTAACATGAATCTTTATCTATGCATGTGAATATTGCATGCATCTTTATTAATTATGTTAGATTAGAAGTCAAAAAAGAAGTCTAGAAGTAGGATTCAAGTGGCGTGCCCACCCCATGGGTGGTTGTGTACGTTACAACCAAGGCCATTCAAAGAGTCAACATTGAATTCGAGCATATTATTTCTCATAAAGTGTTAGAACGTCACATAAAATTGAGTTCAACCATATGATCCATTTGGACATTATGATCCATCATAAGAATAACCACTCTATATGTATAAGCCAATCTTTTAAATTAATACTCTTTAAATGTTGCAATGTGATATAGCATTGAATTCAACCATGGTCAATGTGGTCAATGATAATTAACCATAGTTAAAAGGGTCAATTCTAGAAAACCATAGTCAACCATGGGAAAAAAGGTAAACCATACCTAACCAAAGTCAACTATGATCAACCATCATCAATTATAGTCATTTGAGAGAATAAAACTACACAATAATCAAGTATTTCTCCAACATCAATAGAGCAATTTTTCTTAGAGCAATTTTGCTTTTGGAATTTACAATAACAAAGCCATTAGGAAAAAAATTAAAAAAAGGTGTTTGGTCCATTTTTATATAGAAATTAAAAATAAAGGTGTTTGGTCCATTTTCAATAGCTTTATACATGCTATGATCTACAAATTCAAAGTACAAGCCTCATGGTATCCTATCAATAATTAAGAATCCTAGCAATAATTAAGAATAAGTTTCAAATATTAAGAAGGTACATAGAAAGAGTTTGTTTAAATGCCCAAGAGAGAAGCGATGGTTTATGTTGAGATTTGCCATTTGTGAATAAATCTAAATTCAATAAGGTAGATGATTCACAAGCAACTATTGTGGAAATTTTCTAGCAACATTTAAAACTCTAAATAACATGGGTATTCCATTTTTACCTTAGAAACAAACACGTTTTTAATATTAAGAGCTTACACTATCATAATTTTTGTATTATTATTTTCCTATTCTAGAATTAAAGAACATAGATGCACACACACACAAAGTTAGTTGAATTGAAACATACACACACACACACATATATTTAGTTCCTAGAAGAAGATGGGGTAGATAACTAGGCTTCATTTTCTTCTTCATTTTAAATCACTTGAAGAGAGATATTTTATAAGTTATGCTATTTCTAACATTTTGATGAGTTTCTTTCAACAATTAGGGTTTTTAGTGTTTATTTTTAGCGAATGTAAGATTGACATGGATAAATATGTATCGAGAATCTCTTCCTAGAGAACTAAGTGAGCACCTTAGCTAGATTAGGTGAAAATAGATGATGTTTTCATGATTTAAGAGGCCCACACTTAGCAGACAATAAATAGATCGAATGTAGGTGATGTTGAACAAGGATTATTGTTGAGATAGTTTGACAGTTTGTGGATCTTGAGAATTATGTCTCAATAATGGGGTTATGAGACATGCATGTGGATTGTTGTCTAGTAAATTAATTGAAAGATTTGTAATTTGAGACAAGTTTGAATCAGTAACTTAGGAGTTTATCTTGGGAGCTACATCTTTACAAGGATTATGAGACAGCCTGATAGATCTCATGGAGCTCTACTTGGTTCAAACATTGTTTGTCAAAAAGAAGTATTTGGAGAATGGTTTATTTGATGCTTTTAATTGTCCCATAAGCCATACTCGATGTCATAAAGTCACATTCATATAAGTGACTAATAAAATGATAGTTATATAATACTTAAATAAAAGAGTTACAATGTAATAGTAACACAACTACCTAACCAATGACATGAAAGGGGATCAACCCCAATGTATCAATTGAATTCATTCTAATAAAAGAATAAATTTTACATGACTGTTGAATCCATTTCTAATCATATTTGCAAGTGCTATTATTTATTTTAAAAAATAACATTATTCTATCCTAATTGCAATCTGTAAATATCTAACAATTCTTGTGACAACCTGAATACTCTCCAAGAATTTAAACTATTTGGGTGAAACAATTTCTATAATATGATTTAAATATCTTGATTTTAACATATATTTGATACACTTTTGTCATTCTAATTAATGAATATTTGTGTAACTATGTACTAGTTGATATATACTTATTACAACCTAAGTCTCTAAATTAAAATTTATTACATCATTATTTTCTCATATTTGTGTTTGAATTCTGATCTTGTTTTAATATGATCTCAAAAAGATTGAAAAAAATATTGCATAGGGGGTGGATTCCCAATGCTCAACAACATGGATTAAATCCAAGGACAAGGCCCAATTAAACTCCTTGTTTGGTGTGGAATAATCATTTGGATTATTGGTCTAACAACCATTCGATGGGATTTAATAGTTCTTCTTACTCTTTTTATGTTTTCAAATTTTATTAAATAACTACATAAAGTAAACTAATATAATGGGTTTAAAATAAATTTGTCCTGTAAGATAACCTGTAAGAACAAACATTGAATATGAAACACAAATTTTGATCCCATTAATAGTAATTTCTCTAAGAACTATATACTACATAACATTAAGGAATTATATATAATATAAAGTTGAAAGAGATGAAAATAAAATACCAGGAATTAGTTCAAAAGATATTTCATCAAAAAAGGATAACTAAGAAGGATTTACAAAGAATAACAATAATCCATTCAATTATGAAAGATAACTTAACAACAATTGAAATTCTTACTAGATGATTGAGACATTTAAACAATAGTAGAATAATCCACAACAAGGAATAAAGGCACAAATATTCCTCAACAAACCAAAACACTTTGACTCACAAACAATGTTTCTTGAATTAACTTTGAAATAGTTATTCACTACAATTCTTGCAAAAAAATGTCTCAAAGAAAAAAATCCCTTTCATTGAGGTCGATCTCGTTATTTATAAATTAAAATTACAACTTAAAATAGAATAAAGCCGAAAAATAGTAAATGAAAATCTTGCATTCTATCATGATGTTGACAAACTAGGATATTATATGAATGCATACTCAACATCATATAGAACCCACTATTATAACAGTTCTTCACACAATCAAAGGTATGGGAAAACATGTTTATCCATGGGGAATCTCAAGTTCTGTCTCTCAATTTTGAATCATTGAGTACATATTTCTATTTATGGACATAATGATTCCAACATGGAAACCATCTTCACTTCTCCGACGATATATTTTTTCATGTTGCCATGTCTTACTGAAGTAATTTATTTGACATGTGCTTCATATTTATTAGATATCTTCTTGAATTCTACTAGTACTTCATTCATTGGTTGGAATTATTTTGGTTGGTTGAAACTAGGAAAACAGTTTTCCATCATGACTTTATTTATAGAGCCCCAAAATTTTGAGCAAGTCATCCATTCATAATATATTTGGTCTTGGGATGGCACAACCAATTCCCCCCAGTACCATACTTCTCCTTTTATCCTAGCCACCTCATCCTTCGCCATAATCTTGATATCATGGTCTTCTTCACTATGACCCTTTTTAATTTCTTATATGTATTCAATTTGATCCTGTGTTTTAGCCTTCTTTTCATCCCATCTTAGAACTCTTTATCCATGATTGAGAACTGCAGGATTTATTCTTGAAGTTCTTGTTGGGTCCTTCATTTTTGGGAAAGCCAAAGTTTTGGGAATACGAAACATGCCAATTGGGAGATGAAGTAGTGGAAATCAATTAGAGATATGATGAGCTATCTAAAAGTGAAACATTAGAGCAGAGAGCCAAAAAGTGTCATGCGCCATCTGGAAAAGTGGTTAGAAAAGTGGAAAGAAAACTAGATGATAGCGTAAGAAGTAGGAAAGTACTAGAAGACTTGGGAATAAATGTTACACATTATTTTTGTCACCCTTATGACTGTTAATGATGTAAACCTATCCTTTGTCTTTAGAAGGATCAATGACATGAATCCCTAAAGAAGAATGAAGAAATATTTTCTCAGAAAGATGAAAATCATCTTTTCCTTTGTAAAAAACTTATAAAAAGGTATCTTCGCACCTTGCTTAGTGTTAAGGGTGAGACAATCTAGGATTGTTGCAGCTTGCACCACAGTGGCCTGCGATGTCATCACAGTTTTCTTAGTGTTAAGGGTGTAATGATTTTTGTATGAAGGAAAAAGAGCATCTTCTTGATTCTTCTAGAAGAGAAGCTTCGAGGGTGAGTTGGCCTCCAATTGGTTTGGATCTGAGTCGCATTCCTAATATCTTGGGATGATTCTAACCTACTCACCCTATCATTTTTAGTCTATAAAAGGAGAGGAGTTCTCATGGGGAAAGTTGGATTGAGTTGGCTAGTTTTTGGTGTGAGCTTGAGTTTTGTAGCTTGGATTTTTTGGAGCTTGTATGTTGGCTTTGAGCTTTGCTTTGTCAAGATAGATTGTTGATATCAGAATCCTTTGAGAAGAAGTGTGTGGGAAGCAAGGAACTGTTGGAAGGGACCTTAAAAAATCAAGGCATTGGTTGTATTCTCCTTTTCATATCTTTAATATATTGATATATGTTTTTCCCATAAAATTGGTCTTATTTTATTGTATGACTCATTGATCACATACATAGGTTTTGTTGAGTATACGTTGTTGCTTTCACTTCGTTGGCTTGTGTCGTTTTATAGGTTCAGCATCCCATAAGCCTTGGAATGGAGAGATGATGACACTAGCAAGGACAAACGACATTTAAAAGGTATGCCATTTATCTCTTGTTAGTTAGTATGCTTGATAATTAAAACTTAGGGAAAGTTTTATATTATGTCTTGTTTTGTTCTAGTTTCGAGGTGAAACTAGGGAGATCAGTTTGTGTCCGCACTTACCGAATTGTTTGATAACAATAAAGAACCTAAGAAGTCAACAAAGGAGAATATATAACAAAGGATCTATGTAATGGAAAAGGGTTGAAGGGATTAAGGGTTGAGGTTATTATTAAGAAATATTGGTTGTTACTAGTTTTTTAAGCTCTCGTCGATCACAAAAATATTGTTGTTACTTTTGTTAGAATACGTCATCCAACCATATTTTGGTATTGTAATGGTCCTTGCAGAGAGTTCTATTACTGGTTCTGAATGACCAAGAATATTTTATGGTTTTTGTGGGATTGTGTATGTCCATGCAAAAAATTGTGAACATGAGTCTTGATGTATGATATTTTCTGGATAAATTAATATAAAGAATTAGTTGGGCCCTATAAAATTTATCGTGTATAAAACTACTATGATATGTATGGGTTCTTGTTTATGTTGCACAAGTATTATTTTTGAATTTTATTGAATTTTCAAGGGATGTATTATTGAATTTTTTGTAGAGAACCACCAATATTTTAAATAAGAAGAAGTTGTATTGAAAGAAGGATCCCAGGGAAGAATATTGAAGGAAATCCCCCTTTAGATCAAAATTTTTCTAGTGGAAGAGTGGATGTTACTTGTTCAAGTTGAAATGACAATGTAAACCCTTGCGCATGAGGGGTGGGTGATTCAGGAGAGGATTCATGAGTTAGGTTACAAAAGTTCTTGAAGTATGGGGGGGTCATTGAATTAAGAGTTCCAGAGAAAACTAAGTGTAGAGGAGGGATGTTGTGATCAAAAGGAGGTGGAGAAAATAAATGATAAAATTGATGAAGAGACTTTATCATTCGTGGAAGGAGATAGGATTTGAGAGTAGTTATATAAGAGAGTTAGAGAAGTGATGGGAGTTGCGGGTATGCAGAAAGCTAGACACCCGATGGTTACATGAGAGATTTGGAGAGAGAGGTAAAAGTTCTAGAGGAAGCAGATGAGAGGAAGGAAATTTGACAGAAATAATAAGGATAGGCACCACCCTTGAAGAAGAAGAAGACTCAACCAGAACCCTTGAAGAAGTTGTGGGAGAATCAAATCTTGTGATTCCAGAAGATGTTGAATCGCAACAAAAAACTAGTATGGTACTACATATTCATGCGAACCCCAAAGTTAAATAATTATGTGGAGGCAAAGGAACCAGCCCCAAATCACCCAGACCCTCAGTGCCATCTACAAATCCGATAAATTCTATACTAATTTTTTTAGTAGTTTCTATCATCTCTTGTCCTTATAATCTGACAAGTTCAAGTAATAGTAGTAGCGAGAGTGGGGCAAGTTCTTTATTCATATTTCAAATGTGACCCTTAGGGTTAATTTTGATAGGATACCCAAGTTCTCTAATGGAAATTCAACATGCAGGATCTCTCACCTCATACCTAGATTTTGGGGGTAAAGGGGATGAGGATGTTGAACAACATTGATTTCTTTGTTAAGACATCTAGAGGTCTCATGGAATTCTAGATGCAAACAAACTAGTCGATTTTCTAACCACCTTGAGAGGTTGAGATTTAAAGTGGTACATGAAATCCATTGAGTAAAGGAATATTCAATGATAGGATTTCACTTTGGCTCATGTAAAAAAGAGGTTTATAGTAAAATTTCTCTTACCACAATAAGAGGAACATGATCTATCTGAGTTGCGGGAGATCAAATAGAGAGATGGTGAATCTGCATGGGAATATAACCAAAGGTTTAAGGATGTGATAGGGAAATTGGAAAACCCCATCCATGAATACCACCAACGAGAATGGTTTATACATGGGTTGTTACCATTGACCCGAATTCCTTTGACTCGTAAAAAAATAACTACCTTGGGAGAAGCGTTGGAGAAGGCCATGAAATAAGAGGCTATGGAATGCTACCCTGGAAGCTTTCAGGTGATGATGCCACCTAAAGATCATAATATTGCATAGTTTCAAGGCAAAATCTCCACATTAATTGATAAGATTAAGGAGTTGTCATTGCCTAAATTAGGTCGACCGTAGGTATGGTGCACTATCTATTATACAAAAGGTGATACACCAATAGAGTGTCTGAGATTAAGGGGTATGGGACCCCCTAATAATCCTATGGAACCCTGCCAGTAGGACCATCAAGAGGAGTCACACAAATTGTGACTACAATGCCATTTCATCGGCCTGTACAATATCATGCTTTCCCAAAACATCAAGGAGGCCATAATAATGAGTGTTGTGATATTTTCATAAGTCATGGATGCTATGGATATTGTGATATTTTCATAATAATGAGTATTTTGTGGGTCTCCTAGCCATACTACAAAGTAGTGTCACGCTTTGGATGCTCTTGCAAATAGATTGGATCGCTCCACATTTAGGATCAATGAATATTCTAAAGGGTTTGGAGGAGGTCACAAAGGGGGGCTAGGGAATTTTGAGGTGGACATATTGGCGGAAGAGAAAGAGCTTGTTTTTACAATTGTGATGAACAAGGGCATATCACAAGAGATTTTCCACTTCCAAGAAGACCTTGGTGTCCACCTTACATCAATAACACTCATACCACCAAGGATTTCCCTGATTTGATCTCCAAATGGGAATATCGTGCATGAAAAAGATCCAATTTGATAAATTATGAGCCTAGACTTATTGCTGAAGAAAAAGAGCCCAATATTAACATTATTACTAGAAGAGGAACAAGGAATGGTGTTAATGTTCAGAATCCTAATCAAAGTAAGATACAAAAGGTGGTACCTACGGATGCTAAGTATGATCATGTAAGGAAGAAGGAGTTTTTCAAGAATGCAGTGGAACTATTGAGACAAATGTCTAGTCCTGCAATGTCAACAGTTGCAGAACCAAGTTTTGAGCTTCAACCAACATTCACGGAAAATCATGTTGCATAGAAGGACCCCAGGGAGATCACACAAGGCTATTGACTTGTGGTTTCAACTATTTTTTGACATTTTGGATGATGAAAAAATCACTACAAAGTTCTAGAACATGATCAAGGTGATTTTAGGGGATGAAGAGAGGATAGAAAAATTAATTGTTGCTAATATTTCAGAGAGGAATACAAGTAGGATACAAAGGAGGAAGAGGATAAATGGAAGATAATTTATACTAAATGCCAATATCAACGACTATGAGATTAGGGATGTCATGTTAGATTTGGGCTCTGACGTCAACATATTGCCAAAGAAGACTCAATAAGCAATGGGGAAAGACCAAGATCGTCTATTCACCTATTCAATTATGAATGGTGAATCAATATTGCATATATCATGTTGGGAGGATGAAAAACATTGAAGTGGACTTGGATGGTATTAAAATAATGGAATACTTCAAGGACATAGAAATAATGGGGTAAAAATATCTGTACCCATCCTTATTGGGCATTGACCGGGCCTATGAAAATTACATTTTCATAGATATTAATAAGGAAATTGTGATCTTTGAAGTGGATGGAATGAAAGTAACCCTGCCTCTAGACCCATACCAAGGCCCTCGATATACTAATCCATGAGACAAGAATATGGAACAGGATGTACTGGATCAAATTTACACTCTGACTACAGGAAAATGAGTAGAATACATTAACCCTACCACAGATGGATCAATAAGTTGGTGGAGCATTTAGTCTACAATAAAATATTCAGAGGCATCTTTTGATAATTGGCAATGAGGAAGGTATGAAAATTTTTCAAGGCATTGTACAACTATCTGAGAAACTAGGAGGATTGGAACAGAAATTAGAGAACACCTTTTTTACGATGGCACTTAATATTTATGCATTTTTCCCGTTGATCTAGAGGATAAGGTCGTGGAAGAGAAAAGAATCCCAATACTTGATGTCGCATTAATATCATCTCCAACTAGGTGGTGGGCCACTCATAAGGGAGCTCTAAATTCTTGGGATGAGTTCGAACTTGCCATTCAGTACCGCTTTATCTTTCCATCGCAGGTCAACCAATCAAGTAAGGATCAAAAGATGAAGCATCAAATGTTAACTCTAAAATCATACGATGGGTCATCCGATCCAAAGGAGCATGTTGGGCATTGTATTAAGGTATGGGAAGTTGCACAATTGCCTTCTAAATTTTGGGTGCAAGAGCTTATTCATTATTTGGGAATAATTCCAAATATTTGGTATGTGAATGAAGAAACCAGAAGACAAACCATTTGCTAGTAATTACTTCAAAGCTAGTTATACCATGATTTCTCATTTTCGGGTAAGTTTCCTGAAATCACCCTAGTGCTACAAAAAATTAAAAAAAAAATATTGATTGATGAATTTAATCCCATACATCCACCTATAGTCTATCCTAAACATGAATACCTACTTCATCATATCCTTTATCCATATCCTACATGAATACCCATGTCCTATAGAAAGGTTGATAAAGACCCAAAATATCCCGAAGACCTAGAGGACCTTAGGCATTTGACATTTAAAGAATCAGAAGGCACTAGAGTTGTTTGAGTCACTATGTCAGACGATGTTAGTAGTTCCTATTCTAAACCCATGAAGTTGTGTAAAATAAACATAGGGAGTGAAGAGAATCTCAGGATGGCATCCATAGGATATTTTTGGGATGAACAGGCTGTGACTGAAATACAAGCTATATTGTGGGAATATGAGGATCTATTCCCTAAAATATTTTCATAACTAAAAGGGATTAAAGTATATTTAGGGGAGATGAAGATAGACCTAAATCTCGACTCAAAACTAGTCAAACATAGGCCTTATCGCTTGAATCCCAGATTCAAAGAGAAGGTGAAGAAGGAGATTGATAGAATGTTAGCAGTTGGGCTAACTTTTCTAGTGGATGAGGCTGAGTGGATCATCCATATTGTAATATAGAGAAAGAAGGGTATTGAATATATCGGAGTCTGTGTGGACAATAGGAGTTTAAACTTATCTTGTGTACATGACCCTTTTACTACTCCCTTATCCATTCAATGAATTTTTCACGAGGAAGCACATGTGCTTTAACTTCCACAACATGTAAGAGAGATCTCCTAATATTCATAAAAAAATTATCATCCATTTCCCTTACGACAGGATAGTTATGGGGGATGGTTTCTAAATATTCTTATTTATATAATTTCTAATATAGCTCATTCTAACTCGGTAACAATGTTGGACATAGTGTCATTAATGTGTTGTCATTAATCTCAAACAGTAGGACAGTATGCAGAGACTAAATCTCGGGAGGGTTAGCGAATGAAGATCAAATCTTAGAAGAGATAAAACTATGATACTCAGAAGGGAAAGAAAATTGTAGAAACATGATCAGATCAAGGTAGGACTATTGAATACACAAGTGCCAGATCAACAACATGGATAGATTGCAGAGAGAAAAAGGAGAATAAAAAAGTGTGTTATTCCCAATCCCACAATCAATCTAGACCATCAGATTACAAGAGAAGGATCGTTGGAGGACTAGTCAACGATCAGATCAAATCGGGACCATTGATACGCAAGTGTCAGATCGATGACATGGATAGATTGCAGAGAGAAGAAGGAGAATTAAACAATGTGTTATTTCCAATCCCGCAATTAATCTAGATCGTCAATCGTCACCTGACAAATAGATCTATAGTTGGAATCAGTTCCACTACCAATGAGCAGTTTTCCATTGCGAAGGTCGACGATAGTTTTAAAAATCGTGCTAGTTGGGACCCCACAATCATCCTTTATCATTGATCTACTTTGATATCCTTCTCGATCGATGGATCAAGTTGAGTGGAAGGATAGGATAAGCAAGGAAAAAAGGTTGATATTTTGAATGCTCGAATTCTCGATAGTCGTTGGATCACTTTAAGTGGAAGGATTGGATAAGAAAAGAAGAAGAGTCGTTGGATTTAAACCAAGGAAAACTAGCATCGCAGATACATCGATTCGTGGATCTAAGATCATGATCAATGAAAAAAATTCATTTCAGGTTACAATTTGTGTGGAGGTTACACTTCTGGAAATCTCACTTTGGAAGAACTGGGAAGTGGAGAGATCAAATTAACTGAAGTCCTGAAGGTCGAAATTTCGAAGTCACTCTCATCTATCGATCTGAGATACATTTTGGATACTATTATGACTGTTATATCAAGGAGAAGAATATGTGCCACATCGGGAGATCTACGTCAGCAGACCATGTCTGCAAGGAAATGTGGCACAGTCAGATAATGACAAGTGTCAAGATGAAATCAACATTTAAGGTATGTGTAAATCACAAATTTGAGTGACATGTGGCAACCACTCGTCCCGTGCCATGTCAACAAGTGACGTTAGTAAGTTACGTCACTTTGGGAGTTTCACTTCAGGAGTTTCACCCCCAACAAATGACCAAAGTCCCGAAGTCCTGAAGGCTAAAGTTTTGAATTCATGAAGGAAAAAGTCCCAAAGTCTCGAAGGCCAAAGTCCCAAAGGACTGAAAATCACGAAGGAAAAAGTCCCCAAGGGCCGAAGTCCCGAAGTGGACATGAGTCATCCGATCTAAAGAAAACTTTGGGAGCATTCTCAATTGTTGATCAAGTACAATGGAAGGATAGCATAAGAAGAATAGTTGAAGTCCCAAAGTGCTGATAGTTGTCCATGCCATCGAGAGATTAAAACATGACCATTGATTCTTATAAAGTGATCAAGCACTCATTTGGCCTAGCACCTGGTCATCGTCATTGGTCATATCGAATAAGATAAATAAAGACAAAAGATGATACATAGCTAAATTTGATAAGCCCATGGTTTTGCGTTGTTGGTCATATGAAAATGGTTCGAAGGAAGCGCCTATGCAGAACTCGGTTTCTGTAATAATTGCAGATATTTGGGATTGAGTTAAAAGATGAAATTGATCCATATCTATGATCAATTTATGAAAATCCTTCATGGTAAGGTTTGAATAATAACAAATATTACGGTTAAGTTAAATGAAGAGGTGTGATGGTCCAGACGAAAGGAAACAATGCGTTATATCTCACACCAACTTGTAGATTATATAAACGAGATAGAGTGTGAGAAGAAATGTGTCTCTGCAGTCTGAATCAGAAGATATATTAAATCACAGAAGCAAAGTGAGATGCAGTGAAGACATGATACAAAAAAAATTTAGATTCAGAAAATAAGGGTGGTTGGGTGGAGCAAGGGCAGGTTGGTGCTTCCTTGTCAGTTATAGATGACTAAACAAGGGGTCTAAGCCTCCTACTAGTTGGTGCTGGTGAACAAGGGTGTGGGTTCATCCTGATCAGTTGGAGTTGATCTAAAAGGAAGTACATCTTCTGTTTATGTAACATGTAAATTGTTTTTTTACAGTTAATAGAAAAGTGTTTGTGGTTTTCCCGATTGGATTCCACGATAAATATTGTGTTAAAATTTTTGTTTGCATTAACAAAAGAAAAATTGACAAATTGTTGAGTCATTGATCCACCCCCCTCTCTCAGTGATAGGATCTAATCCTTCAATTGGTATCATAGCGGGTCTCTTCACAAAATGTTTAAATCACTTGAAGAGAAATATACATCATAGTGGATCAACAGTTGATGATATCATCAAAAACCCCCCTATTTGATGGTGAAGACTATTTCTTCTGGAGTGTTAGAATGAAAATCTATCTAATGTCCATTGGACTAGAAGTATGGACATTAGTTGAAAAGGGATATGATGTTCCAAAATCCACTCCCATAGAACTAGAAGACAATAATTTTTTTGGGGAACATGCAAAGTCTTTAAACACAGAACAAGTTGGTTTGAGTAAGAAAATCCTTGCTAAAGTACTAAAATATAATAATTCAAAACAACTATGGGATAAATTGAAAACTATATATGCAGGAGATTCCAAGGTAAAGAGGGCCAAACTCCAGACTCTCAAAGTACAATATGAAGGTCTAAAAATGAAGGATGAAGAAAATATCTCAGATTACTTCGAAAGAGTTGATAATATTGTTAATGCAATCATATTTTTGGGAGTATAAGTGTGAAACAACAAGATAGTTGAAAAAATACTAATAAAACTACCTATTCTATACAATCCTAAAGTGTCCATTCTTGAAGATCGAGAAAAACTGGATAAACTCTCCATGGTCCATGGATGAATTGTATGGAATCCTCGTAGCATATGAGTTAAGATTAGGACATGAGAACCTTCCAAAAGGAGAGGTAGCATTCAAGGTGCTCAAGAAAACAAAAAATCAGAAGCAAAAACCTCAACCCAACCATCATGAGGAATCTGATTTAGAAGTTCAAGCCAATTTTATCAAAAAACTTTAGAAAGGATCAGGGAAGTACAAAGGAAGATGCCTTTCAAATTTTTTAATTGTGGAAAGGTTGGCCATTTTGCAGCCAAGTGTCCCTATCCCAAGGATTACCCTGAAGATGAAGAAGACAAAAATAAACAATACAAGAAGAAGGAAAAAACTAACTACAAAAAAGGTTTTACAAAGGGAAAAATAAGTTTTACTCAAAAGAAGAAAACATTAGTTCATCAAAATCCAGTGATAGTGATGATGATGAAGTCCTTTTTATAGGTATTGAAGAACCTAATAAGATATAAGAAATTGAGCATGAGAAAGAGTGAGAAGATGAAGTAGAGGTTAATATGGAAGAACTTTTCAGTGCCTTGGATGAATTAAGAAAATACAAAACTAGATATAGACAGTTGAAAATTCTTGTAGTTGAACAAAAGGAAAAATGGGAATAGAAAGAAAAGAAGATG